>JBAMJV010010098.1:0-94339 GCA_037951105.1 Echinarachnius parma
TTAAATTCGGGCAAAACCATGTTATATTCGGACAAATAAATTTTAAAATGAAGTTACGTAACTACTAACAACTGCCACGATTATGTGGTTACAATCATAATCCGCTTTATGATTGAGTCCTTATACATGCAACGTCATTAATTTGAACGACTGCTTCAAAACATAGCCTCAGAAGAGGTCTCAAATCATCGATTACTTGAAAATAGTTGAAATATATTTTGAGTGATACCCAACAGGAAACATACGACTACAGGTGTGACACGATGTGTGCTCTTATCAGTACGAGTAAGCAAAAATGATGCCAGTGGTAGTGTACGGTGTGCCTTGTTATCGTTTCCAAAGTGATACCAAAGAGGAAATATATGACTGGAAGTGAAAGGAATTAGGCACTTATCAGCATTGGCGTACCCAGGATTTTTTCAAGGGGGGGGGGGGGGGGGGGGGTGGGGTAGTCGTAGAAAATTTTCGAAGCCGAGACCGTGCATTTTCGAGACCGAGACCAGGTCCGGTCCACTATTTTCGAGAACGAGACCAAGACCAAGTGGTTGTGAATCCTGTAAGCGGGGGAGGCAGTGGCGGACACAGGATTTTCAATAGAATGGGTTTGAATGGGTACCCATTGAATTCAATGGGTACCAATTAGAATTGTAACTGGAATTTCGTCCTGGGGCATACGGGGGGCATACTTTGCTGGATATTTTTGTATCCATCTTTGCCTTTTCTTTACCATTCATCCGAATTAAAAGGAGAGAGAATAAAGGATATAAGAAGAAAAAAAATGTTTTTTCCCCCATTTAAATTTCTATAAAGCAAAACAATACCGTAGACATACAAGTAACACCAACTAAGCCTGGCATAACCATGGGCGGCGGTAGTTTTTTTTATTTTTTATTGGGGTGGCTAATATTTTTAGTTACCGGCCAATAAGCCAGTTCGTAATTACAATCTGCGCATATCTGCGTCTATGACTTATGAGTGGCGTTACTAAGGGTAATCAACCCCCGAGGTTATGAAATATTATATATGAGACTGCGAGCGGAGCGAGCTTGAAAATGTTAGCAATATTTTAACATTGAAAAATTGCCATTTGTTTCAATATTATTGTATGGGTATATTCGTGTTTTGTGTTATGTGTTGTGATATTGCGTTTTGAAGTGTAATATATAAACACCCGAGGTTGTAGATGCGAGCGGAGCGAGCTTGAAAATGTTAGCAATTTAACATTGAAAAATTGCCATTTGTTTCAATATTATTGTATGGGTATATTCGTGTTTTGTGTTATGTGTTGTGATCTTGCGTTTTGAAGTGTAATATATAAACACCCGAGGTTGTAGATGTGAGCGGAGCGAGCTTGAAAATTTTAGCAATTTAACATTGGAAATTCATTTATTTCAATATTATTGTATGGGTATATTCGTGTTATGTGTTATGATATTGCGTTTTGAAGGGTAATATATAAACACCCGAGGTTGTAGAATATTATATATATCTTGCTCGTACTTTTAACCAATCAGGAGTGCCATAATCGCGTGTACTGCAAATAAAATGATTGGGCCTTCACTCTGCAGAAATGTATCATGTTACACACAAATAATTCAAGTATCCTTTTATTGAAAGTATTTTAAAAATAATAATAATCAAAGGTAGGGGTAGGGATGACCAGGAATGTTTATGGACAGTGTCTTTAGTAATAAAAAAAAAAAAATGTGTTTAGCTGTTGGGGCCCCCCCCCCCCCCCCTGGGCCCCCCCCCCTGTGTCCGCCACTGGGGGGGGGGGGGGGGTAGTCGTAGCAAATTTTTCGAAGCCGAGACCAAAAGTTTTCGAGGCCGAGACCCGACGGTTTTTCGACATTTTCGAGGCCAAGACCACGGTTTTTCGCACTTTTCGAGGCCGAGACCATCGAAAATGACGGTCGAGACCGCTAAAATTTGGTCTCGAGACCATTTACAATTTGAAAAGGGGGGGGGGGTTCAAACCCCCCAACAACGTCATTTTTGGGTCAAAGGGGGGGGGGGGGGGGGCTGGGGTTTGAACCCCCCCCCCCCCCGGGTACGCCTATGCTTATCAGTAATAGTTAGCGAAAATGCCAGCCTTTGGCTCCCCTTTAATGGTATTCCATCCTTCTCCTTGGTCCCCCACCCCTTTTTTGGTCATTCTTTCCCTCTCTCTCAATTTCTCTCTCTGTCTGTCTCTATGCCACATTCTCTCTCCTCTGTCCTTTTATCATTCTTACTATCTCTACTTCATCTATGAATACGTCTCCCTCTACTGGTATGAAAATTATATGTATACTCTTTCTTTTTCTTTTTCTTTTTTATTTCAATATTCTCTCATGATTCTAAACTTGTAACTTTTCAGTAAAAATCTAACAGATAGAATTCAATGATGATTGAATGGTAGTAAACACATTGATTTTAAACAGTTAAGTTACACGGCTGTTTCAATTAAGAAAGCAGCCGTTAACCCAAGACGCCCTCCAGATACATCAATTTTCGACCATTTCCCCGGAAAAAATGTGAATGTGATGTTTGACTAAAACGATCATTAAATAGAGAAAGATCATCACAAACAATTTCAAAAAAATTCTGTTACATATTTTCAAAATGTGTATGATTTTAAAATATTTTCTTAAATTATTGAATAAAAGTTGGTCCCCAACATTTATTCCAAGCGGATCATGTACTTATGGAATTTTCGTTGTTTTGTTGTTGTTATTTAATTTTTATGGCGATTAGTCAATGGTGACTATTGTCGCCAACTACCATACATTTTTTTTAATTTAAAATTAAATTTCTATGTATTTATATCATCAATATTTATATATATATACAAGTATGCATTTATTTTGTCTATTTTCTCTTTTTTTTCACACATAATATAAATAATAGTTTTTTTTTGACAAATCTTCAAGGCATAAAAAAATGATCGAGGCATGGCCAGGAGCTACATCTAGATATCCTAAATATATCTCCATGGCTTGAGAATACATACAATTGGGCGATCGCACCACTGTCCAAATGTAATTAGCAACACTGATCCCTCCCCTGTCACATGATGCCGTCTCTAAACTAGCCTTTTCTAAACTAGCCTTTTGTCAAGGCCCCCGCGCTATGTGAGCGGAGCGAACACCCAACCGAGCGCGAATACGTTGTGGGTACAACAGTACAAGTGGGACAATCGCAGCTTGTATGTAGGATCGAACTCCCAGCCATATAGAGCCTTGACTAAAGGCTATTTCTGAACTAATTTTGATCGAACAAAGATGAGCCTGTATTGTGTTTTTTTCTTCAAATGTTACACTTAATTTTAATTACCACACAAACAATTTTGTCCCGAAGGACCCTCTAATGTAAGCCAAAACTGAACTATCCCTTTAGAGAGATAGCACAGTTTAGGTCAAACTGAAGTTTAGTAACCAACACCTGCACCATAACATTACAAACTAATAGTTATAACTCCACCATGCTCGAATGGTGTACAAAATTACAAACGACTAAGTAAAAAGCCTGTTGTCATTAAAAAAAGAGCCGCTAAAACAAAAAGGGCGCTCTCTAAAAACGCATTGGTTTCAACCATTTTAAATACAAAATTGTTCATGTGATGTTTTGTTAAAATAATGATTACATAAAGAGATCATCAACAACTATTTAAAAACATCTTTTGTACATTTTTAAAAAGTGTAATCATTTTTGTTTTATTATTGAATTATGGTGGGGCCCATAATAAGTACAAATAGTAATATTTATGGATATTTTAGCCATCTCTGAACCGATTTTGATCAAATAAAGTTCATTCTCTCATTAAAATTGTTTGCTCTCTTTACACAAACTCAATTTATCCCTTTAAAAATCAAATTGTTGTAACTACTATGGTATCCAATATAATGCACATAGCAATGTTCATTGGCCGTTGACGCAGTAATTACAACAACTGGACAGTAAAGTAACTTGTTATAACTAAATTGAAAAACACAAAATGAAAAGAGCCCCCGAACCGTTTTAAGTACAATATGTTGTATGGTGAGCCAAATACAACATATTTTGCTGCGGTGCTCATCCTGTTTACAATACAACGTTCAATCTATTGCAAGCCCAATAATGATAATAAAAGTCTTCAACGTTTGTATGCATCTAAACAGTCATGATGAAACAGATTTGCCTTATAAATATCGCTATATTGCTTCCGTCCCAAGTGATGAGATAAAGGGCCTATCAAGTTAAGTTTCTATGTATGGCAGGCGTTAAGGGGAAAATAGTCCTCTGCGTATCTAGCTGTTTTTTACATTCGTGTTGTCCAGAACACGCCGAACATCGGTCACAGGACTGTGTTTATCAATTAGCCTAATAGATTGGTTAACCTCTACAATCACTTAAAAATGGCTGCTCGTTTTCTAGTAACGTTTATTCAAATGTTTACTCATATCCTGTACTATCAGTTTAGATTCCCATGTATATGGGGAGTCAGCGTGGCCTAAAAAGCCTGTTTATATAATATATCCCTCTTCTGTTTACAATACGGTCATGTACTATAGGCACAACACAACACATAATTCATGATTTGAATATTAGTCCACCGTCGTTGTGATAAGTACAATTATATTTTATACAAATTTTCATCATGCTCATGTCTAGAAGAAACAAGTTCCAAACTGGTGGTAGATCCAATTATTTGTCAATGTCATTTAGTGGCTGCATTACAAACAACTCAAATTTCCTATGGCAAGCATAAAAGGAACACAAGTTCATCGTCATCCATTCCCTAATTGTTTCTTTATTACATAAGTTCATGGTGACCGTGACCAACAGAGCATCGATTTGAAGAGCGCTATCCCAGCCTGGCGGTAGACGCGATTGGTGCGCGCAAATATGGGCGCGTTGCTCCAAAAGTTGGTCAGCGCAAGAAAGACGCAAACGACGTCAATCCATGTGTTGAACTCTGAGCCAGTACGCGATGTCATCATCAGGCACATGAAGATGATGCTCGGACACCACGATACGAGGTTCACAGCGCTGATGAGCAGAATAGTTTTTACTCCTCTCAGGTTCAAACCGGATGTAGCCGATCCGTCGACGCGTGCGCGTTGATTGCGCGCGTCATTGGCGCCAGGCCAAGCCCGCGCATGCGCAGCTATGGCTCTAGCATGCCGCACAGCAGTTAGCATCGTTACAAAGTTTAAGCCTGCGCTGGCGAATATAGGCGTCATCAAACAAACGTGAATCAAAATAGTCACCACCTTGTCATTCCTCGTGAGGAAAATTGCGTTATTGTTTGATGACCATATAGTACGATCTAGAGATCTTATGCATCTGGAATCGGACATTTTATAGAGAGCAGATCCCGGTATAACAGTAAAAGTAAAGTACGCAAGTGCCATAATCAATATAACAAAGAATCCGATCCAAGCTTTCCTCATCGTGACAATCGAATGGTATCGCAAGGGCTTGCTTATAGCGATATATCGATCGACGTTCAAAACTGAAAGTATCATGGCGGAAAATAATAGCGACGAATAGAAGAGGCATACCAGAACTTGGCACGTCCTTGATTCATAGGGCCAACCATTGCTGGCAAGAAGGGTGGCGTAGAAGATGCACGCCGATAATCCACCGATAGTATCTACAATCGCGATCAGCTTGTAAAAGAATCGCGATATATCTCCCGCGAAAATATCGCTCTGCTTGCGAAGAACGAGCAGGGAACAGGTGTTTGTGCATAGCACCAAGATGCCGATTGCGATGAAAAGAGCGCACAAGAATGAGTTTAACGCTCCCGGTTTAGGAATAATTTCAACTGGTTCGGCTGATGTGATGTTCAATTTCGACGCCATTTTCATTTAGATTTTCTGCTCTTTTCCCCCTTCCACCTTTCGCATTGTTCATTGTCTACGTCATTGTTCTTCTAAGGATAGTTGAGATGTGCAGGATAAACAAATCCTTCTGAATTTCGCCCTACTTTTTTCGAGAAGAGATGTAACTTATTTGGCGTGCATGAGATGAATCATGTATACTAATAAAACCTTCGAATAACGATATATGAAAGGGATGGAGAGATTATGTTACGAGGACAGTGAGAGTTGGTGTTTCCAGAAACTTGAAATTAGAGATGAAACCAAGATGAATAATTAAAATGCACGAAACCATCCAGTTTTACAGAAAATTAAACAACATGCATTCTCCATAGAACCCAGCTAGAGAATTGTCGCGATGTCAAAACGATTATTGTATGAAGCCGTGTAGATTGAAAGGAAATAACTGTCGTCCAATCTGATAACATCATTTGATCTCGATCCGCAGACTTCAATACAAACTCTGGCCCGTTTCTTAAATTCAGAATATGTTATTCAGAGCGAAAGATATAAAACATACATGTGAAATAATGTCCAAAGTCGTTATGCGTTTAAAATATGTCGTACTCGCTTTTCTAGTCTCAGTCGCGAAAGTGTTGTTTTTTTTTGCCGCAATGAGCATTAGGGTATAATACGCGGGTTGTTATTCTGTTTGATTTTAAAACACTTTGCGCGGTTCAGTTGATAATTTAACATTTCAATCTGAGACCCTTTCACGTCAGATCTTTTAATGGATAATGGTGTTTCAATTAGGACACGCAGTACTTATTTTTGACACATCAATTACTAGTTATTTTCTCACGCGATTTGCGCGATTCATAATTTGTTAATTGAACTCTTCGATCAATCTGCGACCATTACATGGAATTTCACCTGATTATATTCAAGAACTTATTAGTTTGTATAAATCATCTAGGGTCCTTCGTTCAAGTTCAAAGAATCTTTTAGTTCAGTGTTCTGTTAAAACTAAGACATACGGTCAGCGGTCTTTCCAGTTTGCTGCACCTATGCTCTGGAACAAACTTCCTTACCATATTAGACAATCTGATACAGAGCATCAATTTCGAGCCAATTTAAAGGCTTTTTTGTTTGTTAATGAATTGTAAGTTTCTATTATTTTATCTTTGCTCAAATACGCTTCTATTTCTCCCTCTCTTTCATTTATGCGCACTGAGACTTAATTGTACGATTGCGCTATATAAGAAACGACGATTATTATTATTATTATTACATTGTAAAACAGATTGTTGATTTACGCGCATACAATACCTGTCTTGACATGTTTATTACTAAGAGCTTGCTACATATCATTACGGTCAATGTAATGCACCTGAAGGCCTTTTTATTCAAAATCCATGACATTCATTTGAAAACCAAAACAAACAAAAAACGTTTCGATATGTTGCTGAATCATGTATTGATACCGCTTCAAAAATTAAATTTGCACCTCAAATACTTTTTTTTATTTGATGTTGATTTGAAAAACATTATAACGTTGCTGATGAAGATGTATTAAAAAGCTTCAATATGCCCTACAGAAAAACAAAACTCGCTTGTATGAGCACTACGTGTTAGCAATTATTAAGTGCGTTTCAATTACTTCAGTCATGGCAATTAGTGTAGCACTTACCTCAGTGAATAGATTATTCACAAAAGGCGCTAAATCATATTAATTTGGAGGAAAAATTGTGTCCATCCGTCTGTTCTTGGAAACATGCTCACGTACGGAAATCGTTGTATTAAACTTTTGATTTTAAATCTTTATAATCTTAGCAATACTACTGTAACCGTGGTCACTAAAATCATCTTCTGCATAAAAAGCTATTATAAAACCTCTCTTCAAAGGTCACCTATCTACAGTGGTCACTTTTCGTGTTCCCCTTACTGCCTTATGTGGTTAGCTTACACAGATCGGACTGTACTTTATATTGTGACATTTTTATCGGATATGGATATAACGCCTTTTGGAACTCAGCTCTACAATTAATAACCCGGTTTCTATATACCGATCCTTTTAAGTAATTAACATAATAGCCGATATTCTGAAGTCGTGATTAAGTCGTGTTTAACTAAACAGTTGTCTAAACTCCCGTCCTACTATAGTCACGAGGTCGTGACTAAAGTTTTGGTATTCTGAAGTCGTGATTAAGTCCCGTATAAGCTCGAAGTCCCGTCTAAATCCTGTTTAACTTTAGAATATCACGAGGGGTAGTTTATCTCGTCCTACTAGGGGCGTAGATCCTGGGGGGGGGGGGGGGTGGAGGGGGTGGTCGCCCCCCCCCCCCCCCCCCCCAATGAAACTATCGGGGGGCGAACATATCATTTCGCCCCCCCCCCCCCCAAATAATTCTGAAAATGAGGAAGACAAAAATCGAGTGATATAATGCCAAAAAGGTGAAAGACATATTTATCAATAATTAATCTTCAAAATAGCCGTTTTTTTAGTTTGAAAGGGACTGTAAATCTCTTTTTAGCCGCGCGCTTCGCGCGCATACAGTTTCTCATATTGCAAGTTTCATTTTGGTTGCGGGAACTCACCTTTCGAAATGTGTTGGGCAGTGTAATTTCTTAAACGCACACCTCAAACGAAGTTTATTAAACCCTCATCTTTAGATAGCACACATGCAGTCACAGAAAATAAAATAATCTGAAAAATATCTTTCAGTCAATTCGATCCATATGCGCTGAACGCAAATCAAATTGGAATATCATGTCCCCCCACATTTGAAAGTGGAGGTGATTGTCCCCCTCCCTTTGTCATTATGTATGTTTGGTTCCAGCACTTATATACTTCATATTACGTGAAATTTCTGTCTCAGGTGTGCACCAAATCGCACAATTTCACGCCCAAAAATACAAAAGCTCCCTACTGTGGAGCTCCCCCGCTCGGTCGCTTCGCTTCCTCACAATATCTCCCCTCCACTATTGAGAAGTTTTGGACGCCCTTGCTTAGTTTCATGGGAGCCCAATGCCCTAGACTAAATCGATGGCTCTATAGTATACATGATCACGTGGATCCATCTCATGCAAGGCTCAATCTTTTCCTCGCTATATGCCCTTTAACAATACGTTACGAGTAGGTTCACTATTTTATAAAATTTTAACACCCATGATAGGAGTTGCAAATGTCTGAAATCTAAAAGCTTCCGGGGGCTCCGCCCCCTGGACCCCCATTATTGTCCCCAAATGTGGATGCCCCCCAAAGTCAGGTCTACGAGCCATCAAGTCACTTTCAATGAGCGCATAATACAACTTCCGGGAATGCCAATGTGAGGCTTTTAGCTCTCTCAGTGGTCATTCTGGAAAATGTTTGAAATTTCGCCCCCCCCCCCCCCCCCAATCGCAAAATCGGATCGACGCCCCTGCGTCCTACGGCACATCTCGTGTGCTCTACCGGGACCTCGCGGCGGAGAATAAATGTACGTGCACCGGGAGTGCACCCTCTACAATTGCATGATATTTTCTCGTGTTGCCTTGTTATTTTTTCGATAATAATAAATAAACTTACTTTATGGTGACATCTTGTAAATTCCATGGTTAAAGTGAAATATCCAGCTTAAAAGAAATGTTTTTTCTGCCTGAATTTTAATTCCAAACCAGCCAAAAACTCCGTAGCATTTATACGATTGTGATCAGCAATACGATATCGGCGATATGTGCAATCGATAGCCTTGATCGCGCATGCGCATTTTGCTTATCGTCTGCTGCGCGCGCGTCATTACGTCAGAAATTCCTACAAAGCATGCGCAAAAGTCCCGTTTATAGGTAAACAAATGTTTACTCAAGACTTAACCACGACATCAGAATATTATCAAATTCATTTAAACAGGACTTAGACGAGACCTCGCGTTTAAGTCCTGTCTAACTAAACAGTTGTTTAAATTTAGTCACGACTTAGTTAGTCAGGCCTAATCTAATCAGACCAAGATACATTCATAAAGCAAGTTTGGTGAGAATCCGTCAATCGGTTCTTGAGATAAGTGAACGGGATGTAGGTACGTACGGAAGGAAGGACGGACGGACACGTACGTACGGACGGACGGACAACACAACAACATAATGCCTCCGGCTACGATCGTTGCAAAGGCATAACAAAATTTC
The DNA here is from genome assembly GCA_037951105.1 of Echinarachnius parma. Taxonomy (NCBI): domain Eukaryota; kingdom Metazoa; phylum Echinodermata; class Echinoidea; order Clypeasteroida; family Echinarachniidae; genus Echinarachnius; species Echinarachnius parma. Next base: position 9,948 of record JBAMJV010010098.1, read on the forward strand.
TACCCCCCCCCCCCCCCCACCCCCTGCTCACACACTCACACGCACACACACACACACACACACACACACACACACACACACACACACACACACACACACACACACACACACACACACACACACATGCACACACAAACAAAAACACACACATACACATACACGCACATCCACACACGCTCACGCACAAATACGCACACTTGTTAATATTAGAGTTAACTCCTAACGTGCCAAGTACTTGCAATGCAGCTACTGCTTGGATGCTATTGCTGTGCATGACGCACAATATGCCCATTGAATTGTGCGGTGCCATTGTATCCATAAGTGGCTCTATTATATGTGCGCCCCCTAAACTGCAGGCGTTGGGTATTTACCTTCCATGTGATTCTTTTCAAATCCCCTTACATCAATGTGGCCGTGGCATTCCAATTAATGGGGCACTGGGAGTGTACTCAACTGGCAAGTTTTGGGTTAAATGAGTTTTAATCATATTACTTGATGCCCTCGTATTTATAGATATGTAGCAACACATAATATAGTCAGGTTCATTAAGAAATGCTCTAAAAAAAAAATTGTTTTAGGGGGGGGGGGGATTTGCAAACCTATACATTTTTGGAATCTGTATAGAGTACCGAAGTAGTGACGTCACATGCTTTTGTTATGGCATAGTAATGGTTCTAAACAACTTTTCCTTTCATACTGGCATTAAGTAGTGGGTCGGAGCCGGACGATTGCCTTCTTAGCAACCGCTATATCACCAATTCATGACTTGCCTGACATTGTTTAGAACCATCACTCATGGCAATGAATAGGCTCTGACGTCACACTTCGGTACTCTATAGTATGAGAAATCAGAAAACTGATGTTTACAATTTGCCAAAAGCATCTATGGCGGCCATCTTGGATTTTCAAAATGGCCGCCTTAACGATTGGTGTTTCTCAATATCTCAGCCTCCAGGTGGCCTAGAGTCATTAGATAAACGGCTAAACATACATTTTCAGGGATGGGGAATCCAGTGGTAAAATGTAAGATAAGCTAAACCTAACCACAGAGCGGCCATCTTGGATTTTCAAAATGGCTGCCTTGAAAATCGTTGTTTCTCAGTATCTCAGCATCATTATTGATAATGTCTTAACCCTAAAAAGGCCGGGCTATTTGAGGTCTTCAGCAGGCCGGGGGGGGGGGGGGGCATTATGCCCCCCCCCCCCCCCCCCCTAAGATCTCGGCCGCGGAACGGCCGATCGCCGTGAAAATTTGCACGCATGATAAGTGAAGTGTATAGAATACAATGGTAATTTTAATTTTTTGAAAAATTCATTAATTTGCATATTTATGGTAATTTATGCAAATAAGGTCATAAAATTCATATTTTTACCCATAAATCATATATTCTTCATAATTAAACATTGGTTTTCACTACATATATTCTTTAGAGCATTTAGAATAATAATACGACAAAGAAATTTGGAAGAGCCAGGTTCTTCCCGTTATGTTTTCTATTGTTTTTATAAGTTCTTATGTATTTCTTTGTTTTTTTAACTTATGTATTGTATTGTTTTTGTTGTTTATTTTATTTCTAACTATAATTCAACTATTTTGAACCCCAAAACAAACATATGAAATGTAAACAAGACCAAATAACCAATAATATACCTCTTTTTACGAAAACTGATATTTCCATATGTTTTGTACACAAATCACAAAATTGAGCGATTTTCGGGCTGACATGCATAGACAAAAGGTCACGTGACTTCGTAACGGTAGGTCCGATTTTCAAAATTTTTGTTTTAAAATATGCGCAAGACTCAAAAGAAAAAAGTCACCAAGCAGCGGCGCGTCATCTTACCGTGTTTTTGAGCAATAAAAAAAATCGCGGAGGGGGGGGGGGGGGGCATTATGGCCCCCCGGCCTTATTAGGGTTAATATAAATTGTGTCCAATCAATGTATATCAAAATAGATTCTACATTGACATGATAATAATGAACTCGTAGGCTAAGTCCTTGTTTATGATGAGGAATTAAAGGGATCTAGTAACTTTGTTGACATGTGCAAAAGGTGAAGAGTGGTTAATATCATGTATAAGTAATGTTATCTAACATGTCCACTGGGTGTTGTGTGAACATTTCAAGTTAAATGGACGTTATATGGCCGAGTAATGAGCACAAATGCAAAGTGATATTCAATAACTCATTGCACTCACTTTGTACACGGTTTCGACGATCCAGTGGATAATTTAACGTCTGAACACTTCAATCGTACAAAATGTATCTTTTTAACGAAAGGGGAATTTTAAAAACCGAAACCTGTCCCATGATTTTATTACGGACTTTTCGCAAGCCACGTCGTCACTGAGGACGACGAATAGTAGGGTGGTTAAGGGGTCCGTGACTGCATTTTGGGGTATGATTGTTTTACTTGGCATACATACTCCTTGGATCAAAATAAGAAAATTCGTCCAAAGAGACACTCTGTATCTATGCAAATTAGGCCTAATTTCCATAATTGAATATGATCTCTCAAATATAATAAATACACAATTTTGTATAGATATCCCATTCCCATGAATACATTTGCATACATGATGGAAATTAGGCCTAATTTGCATAAATTATGGAAATTAAGCTAAATTTGCATAGATACAGAGTGTCTCTTTGAATGAATTTTCTTCTTTTGATCCAAGGAGTTTGTATGCCAAGTAAAACAATTGTACCCCAAACTGCAGTGAACACCCATATTTTTGGCCCTTAACCACCCTATACTAGTAGACTAGGATGGAGTCCCTTACTGCACTCGCATGCTGAACTCCTACCACCCACAATATATAGCGCCACTTATGAAAGAGATATGCACATTAACGAGGAAGGTCTGCACAACATCATAGAGCACAGAAGCCATGACGTCATAAAAACACTTTTTTAGAATTTTCAAATTTGGACTTCATTTTCAGAAAGAGCATAACAAATAATGTCCAAATACCGAAAATCAAAGGAATAGGTTACGTATTGGCTGAGATATGCTCATCGGAATGAATTTTACTTCAATGGGCAATCAGTGTTATAATGCACTGGTTCCTAAATTTAGGAACCAGTGCACTATAACACTGATTGCCCATTGACCAAAAAAATCATTCGAATGGGCATATCTCGGCCAATACGTAACCTATTCCTTTGATTTTCGGTATTTAGACATTATTTGTTATGCTCTTTCTGAAAATGAAGTCCAAATTTGAAAATTCTAAAAAAAATGTTTATGACATCATTTATGACATCACACTTCACCACTCTATTGATGGCTGCAGGGAGGGAACTGCTAGGATTTTGAGGATTTTGACAATGCTACCAAGTCCCTTTGATAAATCCCTGGAAGAAGAACACCCCCAAAGGCATTTTATTCAAAAGCGCCGTTGTATTCCTATCAATAGAGGATTTTCGCAACCTCGACGCGAACGTAGAATTTTGCGGGTCTTGTGCAAAATCGCCAACTTCCTATGGAAACAGCGGCCCGATCGTTCTTGGGCAAAATTAGAGGCTTTTCGCAACCTCAGCGCGGACGTAGAATCATACGGTTCGTGTGCAAAATCGAGAGCTTCCTATAGTAACAGCGGTCAGAGCATTCTTGGGTTGAAATCACGGACGGGTTTCGGTCAGAATTGCGTCCGTGTTATGCGACCGCCCGATCAGTAGGCCTACGTCGCTGAGCGAAAACACTCTAATTTTGATTGATGTCCATCCACTTATATTCAGACACGAACGGATTGTTCCACAATTGTTCAAATGACGATATCATTAAAACTCCTTTTCATCAATATTCTGAAAACCCCGTTGACTTGTTACGTAGCAGATGTATTTATTATCACTTTTGATTGATGGCCATCCACTTATATTCAAACACGAACGGATTGTTCCACAATTGTTAAAATAACGGTATCATTAGAACCCCTTCCCAACGAGATTCTGAAAACCCCGCGGACTTGTTACGTAGCCCACTCGGTTCCGTAAGCAATGGATTAACAATAATCAACACTGCGTCATTCGAAATTGAAATGACAAATTCATATTGTCAAGACAAGCCGCCCAAGCAAATCCGGCCAAAACATCAATAGGAAAAATAATCCTTAAACGTTTGAGCCTTAGCGGTCTAAAAATACTATCGTGTTTATAATTATGAATTAATCAAGCCCTGTTTCACGTCAAATAATATAGATAATAAACACAAACGCAGGTAGCACAGATTTGTATGTTTTTAGAAAAGAAGGCGATTTAATACAGCGGATATACCGTATATAGATTATTTTGTCTTGATATTTAATTGTAAGGTTGTAAGATTGACAATGTGAATTTGTCATTGACATTTTGTTTAACGCATCGTTCAAATTTTAGTATTTTTTAGTAAAGGAATGGTCGTATGGAGAGTTATTTTAGTTGTAATGACGATAATATTAACAGATTTGTATTGTCATGGCGCTCGTATACGAACAAACCCGGTCAAATAGTTTTTGAAAACACCCCATTGGAGCGTGTTTCATTCATTACATTTCTGGGTGTAACGGTTGATAGTAACTATGGATCAAACATACATAATGTATATTTATGAAAAAGTGGGGGACAATCCCCTCCACTTTCAAAAGTGGGGGGGGGGGGGGGGATTCCGTATTATGAGTAGCGGTCCTCATTTCGTATTATGAATAGTGGTCCTTATGAGTAATGAGTGATCCCCAATATAAATCAGGAGTAGCGCCCCTTCTTCATGTTTGTGAATAGCGATCCCGATTTTGTATTATGTATAGTGGTCCTTATGAGTAATGACCCTCAATGTGAATTATGAATAGCGACCCTCATCTCACGTTATGAATAACGGTCCTTATGCCTTTGTGAATAGTGACCCCCTTTTCGTTTTATGACTAGCGGTCGTTCACGTATAGGAATATATTATACACGTTATGAATAGCGGTCCTTATGACTAGTGGTCCTTATATAGCGGTCCTTATGAATAGCGAGGTTACCCCAAAGAAACAACCGCACACAACAAATGGAGCAAATGTGTTCATTAAGTAAATAAGCTTGATACAGCTACTCAAATGTACATTATGATTGACGACAATTTGTGCAAGCGGCGACAATTTGTGGTGAGAAGTTTATGTGCCTGCACAATTGTCGCTTGTTTTGGGGACGGCAACAGCAACACAAATTGTCGCCGACTTTGTGCAGGGACGACAGTTTTTGGTGCAACATATGTTATGAAACCTCTCTTCAAAGGTCACCTAGCTACAGTGGCCACTTTCCTTATTTCCATTATCATGATTATGTGTTCAGTTTACACAGGTTGTGCGGTACTTATATTGTGACATATTTATTGGAAATTAATATAACGCATTTTGGAACTCAGCTCTTTAATAATTAACCCGATTATTACCATCGATAACGATCCTTTTAAGTGATTCACATAATAACTTTGAATAATGGGTTACGATTGCTTATCTTGATGCCCAAATGATAACATCATTATGTAATTACAAAATAGGTCTTGTGGTGTGTGGACATTGATTAACATTTGAGAAAGGACACGGTATTCTTTTTCATTAAAGTTAAATTTATTGGAAATCAAACACATATTAAACATGTTAAAGGGATCTAGTACGTTTGCTAACATAATGCACAAAATATAAAATAGTTAATATCATATTTGTATTTATTTATTTATTTTGTATTTATTTATTATTTTATTTTATTTATTTATTCGTTTTGTTTGGGGGGGGGGGCGAATTTGATATGTCCATGTAAAGTGATTCGTGAAAGTTCAATAATGTAGTTTAATGTATCATCGTAGCTCTATAATTTGGCATGTATGATTGAAATAATTGACAAATCAGCAACGCTGTCAATACAATATTAATATTGATCCGGTAAAATATTATCATGATTACATTTTATGTTTTTCACTTAAAAGCACTTCAGTTAACTGTGTAAAGAACTATACTTATCGATTTGATATCATTGTCATATCAGATATCAAATAAGATATATTAAGCAACAAACAAAAACAAGAGTATCCTATCACGTTTTATACCTTGAATCAAATGATTCCATATGAAAACAAACACGAAGAAACTACAATTTATTTAGCCTCTACAATTTATTTAGCCGTATAGTATTCACATCAATTCAGTTTAAAATAACCCGTTTTCGATACTTCGGAAATATTATATACATATATATAATTATAACCCCTTCATGACTGGTACCGAATGTACCCGGACTTGGGTTTATGAGGAAACATGTAATACCAACATTAATCAGTCCTGTATAAATCCTTGACCAGGTTTCATTAAACTGTTTCGATTGTTTTAAAAGGTATATTACACTTTTGGTCAAACAGAATTTTAGTCACTACACTTTTAGATAATCATTAAATTCTAACAATCATAATTCAATCATGCTTAAATGGAAGTAAAACATAAACAGTTAAGTTACAGGGCTGTTTAATACAAATAAAAAAGGAGTCGTAAACACAAGAGAGCGCCCTTTAAACACATCAAGTTTCAACCATTTTGCTCCAAAAATGTAAATGTGATGTTTGGTCAAAGTAATACAAATTGTGGTATATTTCAAAATTTGAAGGAGTTTTACGCATTTGCTTGAATTATCGAATACAAATTGGTTCTCAACATCTATTGCATTTGGTTCATATATTTATAGATATTTTATCTGTTTCTGAAACAATTTTGATCAAACAAAGTTCATTCTGTCATTAAGATTGTGTGCTAGTTCAAATCTTACACTTAAAGGGGACCACCAGGCATTATTATATGTTTTGGTACCGTTTTGTGATATCAAATAGATACCCAACATTTTGCAAAGGGTTGTGTAATTCATAAACAAAGCAATTAATTTCCACCACTTACGGAACCACTGCTATTTCCTGGTTCCATACGGGCCAACCATTTGCGAGTGCGCCAATGCAGCTATTCACGCGCACGTTTGTAAACAATAGAGTACAGAAGCCATGATGTCATACAAATCTTTTTTTCAAATTTTCAAATTTGAACTTCATTTTCATAAAGAGCATGACAAATAATGTCTAAATACCGAAAACCAATTGAATAATATGTTAAGTATTGGCTGAGATATGCCCATCAAAATTAATTTTACTTCAATGGGCAATCAGTGTTATAGTGCACTGGTTCATAAAGTTATGAACCAGTGCACTATAACACTGATTGTCTATTGGAAAACAAAATCATTCGGATGGGCATATCTCAGCCAATACTTAACATATTCAGTTGATTTTCAGTATTTAGACATTATTTTGTATGCTCTTTCTGAAAATGAAGTTAAAATTTGAAAATTCTAAACAAATGGTGTTTATGACGTCATAGATGACATCACACTTCACCACTCTATAGATTCCCGGGCGATTCGTTCGCTTTGCATACGTTGCAATTCACCGCACACATAGCAGTCTGTGTAATTCAGACCGCATGGACGCATGCTTTAGAATGGTGATGCGTTTCTAATTTTTTTTTTTTTTTCTGGAAACATATTTTTGTGAACTTGTTGATGGAAGGAAATACTAAAGATGTTACCTTTCTTTAATAAGAATATTATTTTTGGGTGGTGGTACCCTTTAATTATGATTGCCTCACAAACATTCTTTTCCGAAGCGCCCTCTAAACCAAAGCTGAATTAACTTTCCCTTTAAAAATCCAACTTCTATGGTAACCACTAGACAGGGTGGCCCCCAAAAAACGGAACGGGGCATTTCCCAAAATATAGTACCAAAAAAGAATAACTGCATGACCAAATTGACTGTTCTTGGTATCGTTGTTCATTTGAAAAGACACCCTATCCGATGGCCATAATACATTTGTTACTATATTTTGGGGAGTGCCCCGTTCCGTTTTTTGGGGCCACCCTGTATTGCACAATGTTGATTGGCTGTTGACACAGTAGTTACAAAAGCTGGACTGTAAAGTAACTTGCTACAACAATAATGTTCAGCAAAACACAAGAAAAAGGGCCCTGAACGGGTTCAAATACCATGTGTTATATGGTAAGCCAAATACAACATAACTTGTTGCAGTGCTCATCATGTTTACAAATGCAACGTTCAATCTATGATAAGCCGAAATGAAAATAAATGTCTTCAAAGTATCCATGCATCGAAATATGAAACAGATTTGCCATAAACAAACAAAATTGCTCTTAATAGTAAATATATTACTCATTGCGGATATAGTATCGAAAATAATATCGCTAGTGATATTCGTTTGTCTCGCAATGTATGGTCGATCTTTTAGATTCCTTGTTGACCATACATTGCGAGACAAACGAATATCACTATAGATATTATTTTCGATAAAATTGCTCTTGTTCCCCAATTGTGTTAAAAACAACAATCTGTACTATAAGTAAACCGCTACATCACTTGAAAACGGTTGCTTGTTTTCTAGTCCACGTGTTTACTCATGTGTTGTACGGTGTAGATTCTTTGTATGGTAGGCCAACATGGCGAAATAAGCATGTACGATACATCCCTTCTGCTCGCATTATTGTCATTGTATAGACGCAATACAACACAATATTCATGATTTGAATATTAGTCCAGCCTCCCTGTAATACATTATTATACGATTATAGTTTATACAAATTCTCATGTATAGATGTCTCTGTGCCTGTACCATGTGTACGTATAGCACGCAAAACAACGATTTTAATGAAACACGTTTATCCAAACTAGTGGTAGATCAAAATATGTAAATGTCAGTATCGGTTTATGCTGCATAATATATACAAACTAGACAATCTTCTATGGCAAGCATATAGAAAAATGTACATAGTCATGCACAATTCTCTCATTGCTTACCATGTTTACAATAAAGATTCACGGAGACCGTGGCCGACAAAGCATCGATTTGAAGAGCGCTATTCCAGCCTGGCGGTAAACGCGATTGGTGCGCGCAAATATGGGCGCGTTGCTCCAAAAGTTGGTCAGCGTAAGAAAGACGCAAAATACTTCAATCCATTTGTTTGACTCTGAGCTAGAACGCGATGTCATCATCAGGCCCATGAAGATAAGGCTCGGACACCACGATACGAGGTTCACAGCGCTGATGAGCAGAATAGTTTTGACTCCTCTCAGATCCAAACCGGATGTAACCGATCCGTCAACGCGTGCGCGTTCATTGCGCGCGTCATTGGGGCCAGGCCAAGCCCGCGCATGCGCAGCTATGGCTCTAGCATGCCGCACAGCAGTTAGCATCGTTACGAAGTTTAAACCTGTGCTGGCGAATATAGGCGTCAACAAACCAACGTGAATCAAAATGACCATCATCTTGTCAGCACGCGTGAGGAAAATGTAGTCACGGCCGGATGACGATGTACGATCGAGTAACCTTACGCATCTGGCTTCGGCCAATTTATACAGAGGAGTTCCCGGTATATTACCGATAGTAAAGTACGCAAGTATCAACATCAACATAACCAAGAATCCGATCCGAGCCTTCCGCATCGTGACAATCGAATGGTATCGTAATGGCTTGCTTACAGCGATATATCGATCGACGTTCAATGCAGAAATTATCATGGCGGAAAATATCAGCGACGTATAGAAAGGGCCTATGAGAAGTCTGCACGTCCATGATTCATAGGGCCAACCATTGCTCGCAAGAAATATAGAGTAGAAGATGCACGCCGATAATCCACCGATAATATCGATAAACGCGATCAGTTTGTAAAAGAATTGCGATATATCTCCAGCGAAAATATCGCTCTGCCTGTGAAGAACGAGCAGGGAACAGGTGTTTGTGCATAACACCAAGATGCCAAATGCGATGAAAAGAGCGCACAAGAATGCGTCTAACGCTCCTGGTTTAGGAATAATTTCAACTACCTCGGTTGGTGTGATGTTAAATTCCAAAGCCATTTCATTTTTCTTCTTCTTTCAATTGCATAACCTTTTATCCTTGTTCCTTGTCTATGTCTGACTTCTTAGGATAGTTGTACAACTGGTAGACCAATCATCCTGAATTTCGCCCACCTTTTTTCTTCTTTCAATTGCATAACCTTTTATCCTTGTTCCTTATCTATGTCTGACTTCTTAGGATAGTTGTACAACTGGTAGACCAATCATCCTGAATTTCGCCCACCTTTTTTCGAGACGAGAATGACGCTAGTTATTTTGCGCGCATGAGATGTCAAGATGAAACATACATGTACTTATAAAACTTTCCAATAACGATATGAGGGGTGGAGACGACGTTACGACGACGACGACGGTGATGATGATGATAATGATGATGTTGATGATCTTTCCAAAACTATTAGATCGGTTAAAGGTAAATGACGCTACCTCGGGTAAATTCATTGCACTCAATCGAAGACGTCTAGTTTAAATACCAATGTATGATTGGCGTAATGGCTGGCGTACATGTTGTCTAAACGAAGTTCGATCCCAGACTGCAAACACATTAAGTATGAAATATTCTTCGGTCGAATGTGTACCCCGATTGCATTTAAGAATGTCATTTAAATATTGTCATGCATGGGGATACTAACGGCGCTCCTACCATTCGTAACATATATAGGCTAAATTGTGCGCACTATACACATACCACTGAGCAAGTGCGTATGTCGTACCGTGCGTTACGCGATCTAAAAAATGATACGGCCGATTCACAAATTCACAAATCCGATCACAAACTAAATGCATGCACTGATTAATGTGTCCGCATTCACCAGATGTATACAGCCTGTCAGGTCTTCACTTGCGATGATATGATTGATAATGTATAATGTGCGCACAATGCATGTTGAACTTGTCAATATAAAACCTTTACATTGTAAAAAGGATCTTTGTATGGGTAATGGGGATTCAAGGACAAGTAGTTTACCTTGTCACATTAAAGGGATAGTTGAGTATTGGTCAAACTTAACTTTAGTAACAAAAACCTGCACCGTTACGGTACAACTTCACCATGCTCGAAAGTATACACAATTACAAACGACTAAGTAAATCCCCTGTTATCATTCAAAAAGAGCCGTTACAACTCAAGAGGGCGCTATTTAAAAAAAATCATTGGTTTTAGCAAAGACTGTAGAATTACAAGACAGATCACTAGCGGCCGCGCAGCGATGTCCCTTCAAACAGAATGAAGATTCAAATCGAGCTTAAGAGAAAGTTGGGTACACCCAGAGGTTTGGCTACAGTACTGAATCTTGTTCATTTAAATTAATGAAAAAACATTTAAAAATTATAGTCGATAGCTTTTTTGGAACAAATGTTCCCTTTGTTAGTATTAATTTAAACAAAAGTAAGGATCAGAACGTACTTACTTAAACTCGGCAAATTCAGGCTAGTATGACGATTGATCATCAGCTTATCTCCAAGTTGGGTACACCTGGGGAACACATTGCTTTTCTAATTCAATATTGTCTTTGTATAGGTAAAAATATTTAAAAATTATAGTCGATAGCTTTTAGAGATTTTCACTCACATTTTCTAAATAAAGAATTGTTAAATTCACAGATCTAGAACGTGCACAATAAACAGGCAATGGCATATTTGGATATTTGCATATTATCACGCACACTGTCTGGAATATACGCACCGACAAACCAATCGACTTTGTTCTTCCCAACATGATACTGCTTTGTGGAATAATTGACCAATGATAACTGCGTATGTGTGCGCATTATAAAATCGGTGCGCTTAGTCAGCTGATTTATTTCCGAAAATAGTGTTGTTGCTAGGCTAAAAATAGCCGAGTCATTCACATTAAGCCAGCAGCAACAACAACAACTGCAACAATAACTATGTGGGGAACCCCCTGTGTAATTTGCAAATTGTGACGTCAGGACTGTAATTGCGCGCATTAACTGAGGACATCGCGCGCTGCCCATTCACTTTGTACAATAAAATTGTCCAGTGGTCGGTCCATAGAAGTATGAATAAACAAACCAACCCGTTTATAACTAGAAGGCTCACTTAACGCGCGCAAGTCACGTGTCCAATATACTTTGTACATGGGCAACATGGCGGAGTGAACCGATTTTTGAAGCACAAAAGGAATACCACTAGACGTCATCGCGTCGTGACCTAGAAAGACTTGACCAATCATCATGCTATGAAGTGCGCGTAGACTATCGCGCCTATTTTCCTGCGCACTGTCCTAGATTGTATCACGCTTGAGAACAATGGGATCTCTGGTGACGTATGCATATGAACTTGTTTTATTGACCTCGATCTGGTGACGACGCGTATGAACTGCTCTGTGATTGGTTTTATGTAATTCCCAAGTATCCCATAATGCAACCTGCAGTGGTATTCCTTTCGATGACCAAAAATCGCGGCACTCTGGCAGCAGTGGACACCCCCCTGGGTCGGTCTTTCCATTAAGCGTCTTTGGTTTTAGCCTTTTTTTCATACAAAATTGTGCATTTAATGTTTGTTAAAATAATGATTCAATAGAGATATCATCAACGACTTTTACAAACCTATTTTGATTTTTTTTTTTCAAAGTAGTCAGCATTTTTTGAAATTTGCTAAAAAGTCTAAATATCGCCCGGTGATTGCCGGTGAAGAACATTTTGAATAAAAATATATTTATGGATATTTCAGTCGTTTCTGAACCGATTTTGATCAAATAAAGTTTATTCTGTCATTACAATTGTATGTTCCTTCGAATTTGACAGTCAGTTTTTCATTATCTCACAAAAGAATATCAGGGGGGACTTCGGGAAATACCAATACTCAACACTACCTTTAATTACTACATGTCAATATTTTCTCACTTGATTTGCGCGATTCACTTTGCACGCATTTATCAGAATATATGTGACCCTTATTTTGATTTTGTAATGGATTTTGATGATTATAGGGCATGTTGTACTTCCCTCGACCAGTTCACTACTAATTAAGAGCTCCTTTCATCGACAAGTTCAAATACATATTATTTTCCAATCCGAGATTCATTAGACATTCGTTTGAAAGAAAGTTTTTGTTTGAATCATATAAATGTATAATTGGGGTACCGATGGGGGGGTGGGGGGGGGGGGGGGGGGGGGGGGGGGGGGCACGTCCAAAAAAATATTATTTGAATAGGAAACCTTAACAAATAAATTGTTTATAGAAAACAGAAGAAAAATACATAAGGTATAACCCCCTTGACACTAAATTGGTTGGTTTTAATTCCATTTGAAAGTTCTTTGAATAAAACATGTAAAGTTAGAATCATTCCCTTTCAAATGCTCTCATAGTTGAAAATTGATTTCAATATATTTTGTTCATAAGTCACATACGGAGACACACATACACACACAAACACAAACATACACACATACAGTAATTTACTCATACTTCACTCTTAACTTCATATATGACGTCGCACTGGCGTCACTCATGACAACGTGAACATTTTGAGTGTTAATTTAATTAAATGAACTTGAATAAATATATATATTGAACCAATATGCCACGGAAGGTTGCTTTTACACGTGACACACACATCATTTTTATGGAGCGGTTTGGACATAAATCCCTAGATTTAATTATCTCTGGACACTTGGAAATTTATCCCTGTCACAACTGCAAAAGGGAAACACTTCCTCTATATTAATTAGATACTTGTTTGTCTTCATCAAAACACATACAGGTATACATAAACTACATATGTGACAAATTATACTTATTGTACAAAAAGCTTGTACTTCATTTTGTTTAAAACGAAAGTAGAATGGATATAAAACAAACATGTTAAAGTTAACCCGATAAAAAGGGTATTTGTTTACATCAAAACATTAATTTACCTCCAGTATGTATAACAATATACTTTCAATGTGTTTATGAATGTTAAGATAAAGCAGCGTTAGATGTAGACTTGTTTATTCCAATTTAACCCCTTGGCCACGGGAACCGAGTGGGTTGTGTACAACGTCTATGGGGATTTCATTAGCTTGTTAGGAACGGGTTAACATAGATGATATACACATCCCATATGCCAGTGGTAGTAGGAAAAAGGGAATACATTATAGGACTGTACGAAGACTGCTTGGACAAGCAAAATAACCGTGATATTACATGACTTTGTTATATCCGAGCTCATAATAGCATGCGAGGTGACACTGTATCTATAATTTAAAGGGGTAGTACAGTTTTGGTAAGGCTGAACTTTAGTAACCAAACCTGGACAGTAACAGTATAAACTAATAGTTATAACTCAACCATGTTCGAAAGGTATACAAACTTACAAACTACCAAGTAAAAAGCCTGTTATCATTCAAAAAGAGTCATTAAAACACAAGAGGGCGCTCTCTAAAAAAGCGTTGGTTTCAACCATTTTCCATAATGTATGCAAATTTATTCATGGGAATGGGATATTCTATGAAAATTTTGTATTTATTGAGATATTTGAAGGAGAAACATTTGAAAATAGATGGCCTAGGGTATATCAAGGCCAGTGGATCAATCTAGCAGATTATTTTAACGTTTGGTGACCATCTAACCCCTCAAATTCAAGATGGCCAACGGCAGCAATGTTAAAATTCGCACATTTTGTGTTATTGTTGAACTCCATATCTGTATGATATGTCTAGTAAAATCATTACTGGGATGTCAAAATCAATTGTTGACTCTTCCTTGGAACAAACTAAGAAGATATTTCAAAAGAGACACACAATTCCTAAATAATTTAGCCTCATTTGCATAATTTATGTATAATGACACATGAATGTAATTTATTATGATATTATCGTCTTCATTGAAATACTTGAATTTTAACATTCCTGCGGCGGCCACATTGGATTTGTGAGACAAGATGACTGCCAATACTGACAATAACCTGCTAAAAGTGTTTGTTTACTTTGACTTACCCTAGTTCATCAATCTGTATCAATTATTTATATGAAGACTACAATTTAATAATATATCACATTTGTGTACTAATGCATACATTATGCAAATTTGTCAAATTTACATCGATAAAGTTAACTGTGATCAGCTCGAAATCTTGGGGGTACATTTTTGTAGATGTGCGACGAGGTAAAAATTCGCCTTTACTTACAAAATTATTTGAATTTGTTTCGCTCCGAAGTACCTTTAGTTATTGAACTTATCGGACATTGCATATAATTTGATAAAAAAAGAAGGATAACTTACCTCAAATTGATGATTTATTACGGTAGTCCTGGTTAGAATCCGGCTTTGTCTTTGATCGCTGCAATGATGACGTCACCTCAAAACTCGTCGGCAGGTATTCGAGATTCCGCTCGTAAGTGGCGATCGGTCAAAGACAAAGCCGGATTCTAACCAGGACTACCGTAATAAATCATCAATTTGAGGTAAGTTATCCTTCTTTTTTAGCAAATTATATGCAATGTCCGATAAGTTCAATAACTAAAGGTACTTCGGAGCGAAACAAATTCAAATAATTTTGTAAGTAAAGGCAATTTTTACCTCGTCGCACATCTACAAAAACGTACCCCCAAGATTTCGAGCGACGTCGCGGCCAGGCGCCGTACTTCGCACGGCGCCTGGTTAGGTTACGATAAAGTGTGCTTCTTTTGATGATTCTTCTTAGTTTGTTCCAAGGATGGGTCCAAAATTGATTCAGACACCCAAACAATTGTTAAAATAGACACATCACACATGTTTGTAACATAATTAATTCAAAACGGCCATCTTCGATTTGAGGGACTAGATGGCCACGAAAGGTTAAAACAATCTGCTAGATTGATCCACTGGCCTTGATATACCCTAGACCATCTATTTCCAAAGTTATTTTCTTAAGTATTTCAATAAAAACACCATTTTTAAAGAATATCCCATTCCCATAAGTAATACATTTGCATAAATTAAGGAAAATAGGCCTGATTTGCATAGATACAGTGTGTCTCTTTGGATGAATTTTCTTCTTTTGATCCAAGGAATATAAAAACACCATTTTCATAGAATATCCCATTTTCATGAATAAATTTGCATACATTATGTAAGTTAGGCCTAATTTGCATAGATACAGAGTGTCTCTTTATAGGATGAATTTGTTTCTTTTGATCCAAGGAATATGTGTGCCAGGTAAAACAATCGTACCCCAAAATGCAGTCACGGACCTCTTAACAAGCCTACTATAACCTCTACATCACTTTAAAATGGTTGCTTGTTTTCTAGTTTTATAAAATGGCTCCGGTAAATTCAGTAACGTGATTGGCTAATACCGATCACGTGGGCATTGATTACTTTTCACCAACTGCACGACCGTGCCGATACCGCGCAACCACCGTGCCGATACCGCGCAACCACCGTGCCGATACCGCGCAACCATCGTGCCGAAGGTGTGCAACCCAGTGACGTCACAATGCTTGTTTGCATAGACATAGTTCTACGAAGACAAACTTGCGAAAGTGAAGACAAAAAAGATGTAAAATGCTTCGTTTGGTAAAGTATCTGTTCTGTAGTATATAAATCGTAGCAGTTTCGTAAATTATATGGTATGTGGTTTGATATTGGTAAGTTTTGGAATGCAAATGCATAAAATTCTTTGATAATCATCACTTTTATGGGAAAATCTTCGGCAATATCCCATCAACTGCATTTGATCTGCAGAGTCAAATTCAGTGAAGCGAGTGCAGTAAGTGTTGATGATTTTTGTAAATTCCTAATAAATTCACACTCTAGAGAGTAGATCTAGTCTGGGTTACTAATTTTGGCAAGTCTGTTTTCAATAATCCAGCAAAATAAAACAATCCGTGGTTGAGCTCGTTTTATAAAAAAAAGTAATACTACGGTCTTATTATCGTGCGTCATGTAAATTCATCGCACTCTCGGGCTACTCGTGCACAACGCACAGCTAACATAGCCCTCGCGTGCAATGCATTTACACAACGCACTCTAGACCGTGTATTTCCATGTATGGTCAGCCAACATGGCAAAAAAGGCATATGTACAATACTTCCCCTTTCTGTTTGCAATACGGTCATTATAGACGCATCGCAACACATATTCACGATTTGAATATTAGTACAGCCTCACATTACTACATAAAAAGATAATTCATACAAATTCTCCTGCCAAAAAAATCTCCGTGGCACACAAAACAACGATTTTAAAGAAACATTTTCCAAACTGGTGGTTAATCCTAGATCCAGCATGGAAATGTCTATGTTGGTTAATTAGTTAACAACTAAATTTCCATATGGCAAGCTTAAAGGGGAAACAAATTCATCGTCATCAATTCCCCGATCATTGTTTGCAATATAGATTCATGGTGACCGTGGCCGGCAGAGCATCGATTTGAAGAGCGCTATCCCAGCCTGGCGGTAGACGCGATTGGTGCGCGCAAATATGGTTGCATTGCTCCAAAAGTTGGTCAGCGTTAGAAAGACGCAAACGACGTCAATCCATGTGTTAAACTCCGAGCTAGAACGCGACGTCATCATCAGGCACATGAATATGACGCTCGGACACCACGATACGAGGTTCACAGCGCTGATGAGCAGAATAGTTTTTACTCCTCTCAGATCCAAACCGGATGTAACCGATCCGTCGACGCGTGCGCGTTCATTGCGCGCGTCATTGGCGCTAGGCCAAGCCCGCGCATGCGCAGCTATGGCCCTAGCATGCCGCACAGCAGTAAGCATCGTTGCGAAGTTCAAACCTGTGCTGGCGAATATAGGCGTCACCAAACACACGTGAATCAAAATGACCACCACCTTGTCAGTAGGCGTTAGGAAAATATAGTCATTGCCGGATGACCATGTGCGATCGAGTGACCTTATGCATCTGGCATCGCCCAGTTTATACAAAGGAGTTCCCGGTATATTACCGATAGTAAAGTACGGAAGTGTCAACATCAACATAACCAAGAACCCGATCCAAGCCTTCCTCATTGTGACAATCGAATGGTATCGCAAGGGCTTGCTTATAGCGATATATCGATCGACGTTCAATGCTGAAAGTATCATGGCGGAAAATATCAGCGACGTATAGAAAAGGGCTACGAGAAGTCTGCACGTCCATGATTTATGGGGCCAACCATTGCTGGCAAGAAGGGTGGCGTAGAAGCTGCACGCCGATAATCCACCGATAATATCGATACACGCGATCAGTTTGTAAAAGAATTGCGATATATCTCCCGCGAAAATATCGCTCTGCCTGCGGAGAACAATCAGGGAACAGGTGTTTGTGCATAACACCAATATGCCGAATGCGACGAAGAGAGCGCACAAGAATGCGTTTAACGCTCCTGGTTTATGAATAATATCAACTACATCGGTTGATGTAGTGTTCCATTCAGACGCCATTTTCCTGGAGTGGGGATGACGTCACGATGATGATGATGATGATGATCATTCTTTCCCAAAGTATTGAATTGGTTTAGAAATTAATTACGCCACCACGGTAATTGATTGCTCTCAATCGAAGACGTCCAGTTTTAATAAACAAATTTGACTGTCTTACATGTTTAAATGGCGTTCAATCTCAACAGACTGCAAACACAATAGTTATGACATATTCTTTGGTAGAATGTCTAACCCGCTTCCTTTTAATACGTCATTTAAATATCGTGTGGGTATATTAAGGCGGTCGGAAAAATCGTAACTAGGCTATGTAGTTGTGCCCACATTCCAGAACTGATCAACATCAGCATTCGTACTTTCCTCGAACAGTTCGCCAGTGGAATGCCCTTCCCTTAGAGGTTGTCCTGGAGCCATCTGTAGAGCCAGAGGCCTTCCGTCGCCACCTGGCGGCGCGGCAGGAACGAAGTAAATACCTGACTAGACTTTTACTTGCACTTTGTAAATAAGCACATGCGCACCCTGTATATGCACACACACATATCCGTATCTGCAGGAATCTTCAGGATTGAAGGAGGCAGATTAACTCTAATATAAGAAGAAGACGCACTTATACTTAACACTGCGTCAGTGTGTATGTATATCGCACGGTGCGCAAGGCGATCTCCAATATGGCTCGACGTGTCGATTTACAAATTCGATCACACACTAATGCACTGAATACTTATTTTGTCGCATTTAACCAGGTATAGGTCTACAGCTTTATTGGTTTCCACTTGCGATGTTCTTATTAATGTGCTATAGAGTACCGAAGTGTGACGTCAGAGCTATTCATTGCCATGGGTGATGGTTCTAATCAATGTCAGGCAAGTAATGAATTGTTGATCTAGCGGTTGCTAAGAAGGCAATCGTCCGGCTCCGACCCACTAGTTAATGCCAGTAAGAAAGGAAAAGTTGTTTAGAACCATTACTATGCCATAACAAAAGCATGTGACGTCACTACTTCGGTACTCTATACAATGCGCAATTGAACCCTGTCAATATGAGACCTTTTCATTGTCAAATGTATCTTTAAAATGTTATTTTTATATGGGTAATGGTGGTTCAAGGACATGCAGTTTACTTTGCCACATTAATTACAACATGTCCCTTTTTTCTCGCTTGATTTGCGTGATTCGTTTGATTATCGAACCATTGCTGCACGCATTGATCAGAATCTGCGACCCTTATATTGATTTTTGAATGGATTTTGATGATTCTAGGGCATGCAGTATTTCCTCGACCGGTTCATTACTAATTAAGAGCTCGTTCCATCGGTACGGTAAATTAAATGCACATAAAAAAATTATAAAAGATCTTTTCCAAATCGAGATTCATTACAGATCCGTTTGAAAGAAAGTTTCGATATGTTGCTGTTTGAATCATAAAAATCTATCAGTGGCGTAGCGATGGGGGCACGTGCCTCCCCCCTCCCCCCAAAAAAAATAATTTGAAAAAACAATAGGTAACATAAAGGATCTTTTTTGTATTGTTGAATAAACAAAGAAATGCATAAGGTGTGCCCCCTCCCCCAATCAGTCCGTTCACGCTACGCCACTGAAATATATTATACAACCTCAATCTATTTGGACCGCAAAGATTTGTTCATTCGATGTTTATTTGAAGAAAAAAACATTAGAACGTTGGTTAATTAAAAATCTTCAATGTGCCCTACACACAAAAAAAGTTCGCTTGTAGTAGGAGCACCACGAATCAGCAATATTATTGATTGTGTTTTCATGACATCAACTGGTGCTAGCGCTATACTTCAGTCTGTCAGTGAAGAGAGTATTCGAAAAGACACTAAATCAAATTAATTTGGAGAAAAAAAGGTTGTCCATCCGTCTGACCTTTGAAACATATTACGTATGGAAAACTTCGTATTTTCATTCTCAATCTGTATAATCGTATTAATGGTAATGCAGTGGCGGATCTAGGGGGGGGGGGGGTTTATGGGGTTTAACCCCCCCCCCCCCCCCCCCCCCCTTGAGCTGCCAAGTGAAAATGTATCAGTGAAAAAAGTGAGGAAAAAAAGTAAAGAAAAAGAATAGCAAAAAAAATTCGCCGCTTCGCGGCTCATGGACGATGCTCCGCATCGTCATTGGGTCACCCCCCCCCTTAGCAAAAAGCTAGATCGTCATTGGGTCAACCCCCCCCCCTTTAGCAAAAAAAGCTAGATCCGCCCCTGTAATGTAACAGTTAAACCTGTCTTAGTGGCCACCTACATTTAACAGACTTCCGGCCTAATAAAGTGGCAACTAAAGTGCATGCATAGGAACTATGTTATGGAACCAGAGCCTTTCTTTTTTTTGTTTACCTCCTGTTGTCACTTTACACAGTCATATTGGTGATATTGTTATTGAAAATGGATTATAACGTCTTTTGGAAATGCAAGGCCGGGGGTCATTATGCCCCCCCCCCCCCCCTTCCACAATTTGTCCGATTGCTCCAGAACGCGTGATGCCCTGCCGCTTTGTGACCTTTTTCTTTTGATTCTTGCGCATCTTTTAAAACAAACAATTCTAAAATTGGACCCACCGTTATGAAGTCATGTTACCTTTTGTCTTTCCTAAAAAGAGATAACAAATTGGTTATTTGGTCTTGTTTTCATTTTAGGTGTTGGTTTTTGGTGTCAAAATAGTTTAACTGTAGTAAGAACAAAGCAATGAAATACATTAGTTAAAAAAACAAAGAAATCATGAGAAGTTATTATACCAATATAAATCATAAGGAATAACCTGGATTTTCCAAATTTGTTTGTTGTGTTATTATTCCAAATGGTCTTAATAAATATGTAGTGAAAATCAATGTTTGATTATTAAAAATGTATGATTTATTGGCAAAAATGTCAATGTCATGACCTTATTTGCATAAAATACCATAAATATGCTAATGATAAAACAAAAACAAAATGAATTAACCATAGTATTCTATACACTTTACTTGACCTGTGTTTTTGGCGGCGATCGGGCGTTTCACGGCAGAGATCTTGGAGACCTTTTAAGGGATCTAGTACCTTTGTTGACATGTACAAAAAGAGACAACTACCCCCCGGACAACTACCCCCCGGACAATTACCCCCCGGACAACTACCCCCCGGACAACTACCCCCCGGACAACTACCCCCCAGGACAACTACCACCCGGACAACTACCCACCGGAATATTACCCCCAAGACAACTACCCCCCGGACGATTACCCCCCAGACAATTACCCCCCGGACAACGACCCCCCGGATTATTACCCCCCAAGACAACTACCCAGCTAGCCACCTGACGTCGTGCCGATGTCATAAGTTGTTGGCCGGATGTCGGCTTATCGCGGTTGGCTCGAGGTTAAAATGTCCGCCAGCCCAACATCGTCACTACGTCATTTTTGTGATATATTGGCATAACGTCAATTTCCGACAATGGCCCAACATCAGCTCATGACATTGGATCAACATAACATTATGATGTCGGCTCGAGGTTCAAATATCCGCTAGCCCAACATTGTCACGATATCATTCTGTGATGTTGGCCCAACGTCAATTTCCGCCAATGGCCCAATAAAAATCGATAAGACATGAATATGACATCTCAATGATGACGCCATAGCGATACCCTGCCGATGTCAGCCTCTGGCAGCTATGAAAAAAGTCGGCAAATGGTCATGAAATTGATGTTGCGACAATGTCAATAGTTCGACATAAATATGACATCTCATAAATGACGTCGGGCTAATATCGCGCCGATGTTGGAACTGGTTTCAATTTAAGAGATCGGTAAATGGTTGTGAAAGTAATGTCGGGACAATGTTATTAATTGGACATCAATATGATATCTACAATATGATGTCAGGCCGATATCCCGCCGACGTAAGAACATTCAGCAATGAAAGAACTCGGCAAATGGTCATAAAATTGATGTTGCGTTGATGTCAATAGTCCAACATGAATATGAAATCTCATGAATGACGTCGGGCCAATATCGCGCCGATGTTGGAACTGATAGCAATTTAGGAGGTCGGTTAATGGTTGTAAACTTGATGTTGTGCCGAGGTCAATGATTAGACATAAATATGACATATCCATGATGACGCCATAGCGATATCCTGCCGATGTCAGCCTCTGGCAGCTATGAAACAAGTCGGCAAATGGTCATACAACTGATGTTGCGCCAATGTCAATAGTCCGATATGAATATGACATCTCATAAATGACGACTAATTATGTATGCATGGTGTACGTATCACGAACTCGTATGGGAGGGATTCAAAGTTTGACAAAAAGTTGACATTTGTCTGTTAATCAGGCACTTTTACCAATACCTGTATACTCACTTTCCCCTAATTCTTAGGAAGCACAACGGAATAACCCTGTTAGCCACCTGACATTGTGACAACGTTGGGCCGATGTAAAATTCGTTGTAAGAGGACGTTGGGTCTACATTAAACATGCGACGTAAAAATGTCCGCCAGCCCAACATCAGCGCGGCGGTTTTTTTTTTTAATGCTGACCCAACGTCATTTTGCGATTTCGGCACAACATCAATTATTGACAATGGCCCAATGTCAGTTCTAACGTATGCCCAACGTCGATTCCTGACGTTGAGAGAACATCAAGTTCTGACGTTGGCCCGACGTTAAAATGTCCGCCAGCCCAACATCGTAACCACGTCATTTTGTGATATTGGCCTAACGTCAATTTCTGACAATGGCCCAAAATCAACTCATGACATTGGCCCAACATAACATTATGATGTGGGCTTGAGGTTAAAATGTCCGCTAGCCAAACATTGTCACAACATCATTCTGTGATGTTAAGCCAATGTCAATTTCCGACAATGGCCCAACACCGAATCCTGACATAGGAGAGATATATACAATTCTGATGTGGGCTCGACGTTAAAATGTCCGCCAGCCCAACATTGGCCCAATGTCATTTTGTGATGTTGGCTTACCATTAATTGTTGGCACTGGCCCAATGTCAGTTACCCAACAAAGGGCCAACATCAAATTCTGACGTTGGCCCGACATTAACATGTCCGCCACTCCGACATTAACCCAATGTTATTAATTTAACCTCAATATGACATTTCAATTATGACGTCACACCGATATCCTGCCGATGTCAGAATTAGCAGCAATAAAACAAGTCGGCAAATGGTCATCGAATCAATGTTGCACCAATGTCAATACTCCAACATGAATATGACATGTCAAATATGCCGTCGGGCTAATATCGCGCGAATATCGGAACTGGTAGCAATATAGAAGGTAGGAAACAGGTTGTAAAATTTATGTCGGGCCAATGTCATTACTCCAATATAAATATGAGACCCCAAATATGATGTCGGTCCGATATTGTGCCGATGTTAGAACTTGTTAGCAATTTAAGAGTTCTGTAAATGGTGTTTAGTTTTATGTCAGCCCGATGTAATTTATTATACATATGTACTATGACGGCAAACATATATTCCGTCGGAAGCAACGGAACAAGTCGGCAAATGGTAAAATTAATGTCCTGTCATTAATCCGTCATAAATATGACAAATGGTCATAAAAATTGATGTTGCGCCGATGTCAATATACCTACATGAATATGACATCTCATAAATGACGTCGGGCTAATTTCGCGCCGATGTTGGAACTGGTAGCAATTAGAGAGGTCGGTAAATGGTTGTGAAATTGATGTCGGGTTATTAAGGAGACAAAAATATGAAATATCAATTCTGACGTCGAACCGAACTCCTGCCGATGTCAGAATGGGCAACAATGAATCAACTCGGCTTATAGTCATTAAGTTGATGTTGAGCCGATGTCAATAATCGGCTTGGTACGAACAGTCACGTCACGTTCACGTTAACATCACGTGAACGGTTCTGTACCTTTTGTGAAACAGGTCACCCAAATCTACGAAGTGTAGGGTAAAGTGACCCAACAATTTGTCGTTTTCCATGCCGGTAAAACTCGAAGTGTCGCGTTAACCAAATCGTGACGTGAGCGTTTAATCAAGATTTTTTAAATTGCAAACGCTTGTTACTAAGACTAGACATACACACACAAAGAGATTTAAAAATGTCGACGAAAATGCCGATACCCCCTTATCAAATCTTTTCAATCATTATGTTTATAATATGTACGTGCATAATTCAGAGTAATCTGAGACGATAATATGCAGTTCTGTCATTTAGGTAATGTACAACCATACCACTTGCATTATTTGTCTTGTTATTGGAGTATTTCTAAAGACGTGTCGTGCGTGGATTTTGGCAAATGTTGATTTCCAGCTGAATTGCTACACGCAGCGGACAATTCAGTTCGCATACGCCTGAAGTTCCCGTGCTCGACGTCTGAGCGTACTGGCCCTTAACGGCGTTGTATGTGCAATGCATGTGCATGAGTGAGTGAGTGAGTTGCAGTGATCAATTGATCACTGCAACTCACTCATAAAACAATGATTTGATTAATAGTGTTTATTTATGGTTATTGAATCGAGTCAATCTATCAATTAATCAGTCAATCATTATAATGAAACAATCACACCAACCAATCAATATTCAATAAATCAATTAATGTATTTGACATTCGAATTCAAACTAGCTACTTGTAGGCAGTGGCGTACCCAGGATTTTTTCAAGGGGTGGGTGTAGGGGGGGATATTTCGTCAGACAAATTGAAGTAAGCGGGGGGAGTGTGGGTAGGGGGTGTCCGTAGAAAATGACCGCAGCCGAGGACGAGACCAGGACCGGTCACAAATTTCGAGGCCGAGACCAAGACATTTCTTGAATTATGTAAGGGGGTGGGGATGGGGGTAGGGGGTGTCCATCCCCCTGCCCCCAGGCCTGTGTACGCCTATAATTGGTATTTACAGTACCGTGGGTGCTGGAGAACCCGGACAGTCACACACAACACAGTGCGTCATTGACTTTGTACACGCACCGTGCGCGGTGTCCGGGTTCTCCTGCACTGCGATAAATTGAACCTTCGTGCATGAAATCCCGCCGTGCGGAAACCCGCTTTGCCGTTGAGCGATAATTTTTTATCAGCGAAGGCAACGCGATATTACGGTCCAATTGGTGTAAGTTTCTACCGAAATGAACTACTGAGCGTAGATTTACAAAAGCGAGAATAAAGATTATAAAAATTGTAATCTCAAATTATCGTGAATAAAATAAAAAATAACAAATTTTGGAGTTTAAAGACTGACTTTCAAGCGATTTTCTGGATAACCAGGAGGACTACAGAACAGCAATATACATGTATTTTATGAGCAATATGCAGATAAATCGTTTGATTATAAGTTTCGAGTCGCATGTTCAGTGCATTCTCGGCAAATCTAATTTCAAAGGTAGCCCTGTCCATTTTTTGGCCGGGTTCTCCCCCCGTCCGGGTTCTCCAGCAACTACGGTATAGGTAGGACGGGTTCGTTCACGATTAAATTTACCGAGAATTAGTCTCTTCTCAACGACAATTTACATTAATTTGTTTTACGCAAGCGCCAATTTACGTGAGCTTTCATGAATTGCATATAGTATATCTACAAACTGTTGGGTCACGTAACCCAACACTTCGTAGATTTGGGTGACCTGTTTCACAAAAGGTACAGAACCTTCACGTGACGTGACGTGAACGTGACGTGACTGTTCGTACCAAGCCCAATAATCCGACATGAATATGACATGTGCAATGTGACGTCGTGCTAATATCGCGCCGATGTCGGAAATGATGGAAATTTACGAGGTCGGTAAATGGTAGTAAAATATCGGTCCAATGTTATTAATTAGACATCAATGTGACCTCTTTAATATGATGTCAAGCCGATGTAAGAACTTGCAGCAATGAAACTCGGCAAATGTTCATTAAATTGATGTTGTGGCGACGTCAGTGATTAGACATGAATGTGACATCTCAATGATGACGCCATAGCGATATCATGCCGATGTCAGAACTGGCAGCATGAAACAAGCCGGCAAAATGGTCGCCAGTTCCGACATCGGTACAACATTGACCCAACGTCATATTTGAGCTGTCATATTTATGTATATTTAATAACATAATCCCAACATCAATTTTACAATCTTTGACCAACCTCTTAATTTGCTACCAGTTCCAACATCGGCGCGATATTAGCCCGACGTCATATTTGAGATCTCTTATTCATGTCGGATTAATGACATGGGCACGGCATTAATTTAATGACCATTTGCCGACTTGTTCCATTGATAACGGTTTTGACATCGACAGGATAACGGTTTGACGTCATATATCAGATGTCCATGACGTGTTTGCCCTGTTAGCGTGAGTTCCACCTCGGTGGAACTCAACTGGTCACATTTTTTTCTGATGTTGACACTTTTATCTCTTCAGGCAACAATCCCATGCTGTTTTAACTGCCTCCTCCCCCCAGGCCTAGTGCTATCATAGAGATAATCTTCTCTGGGCTGCAGTTCACTGTATGACCACTAGTCTATGTTTGCAGACCTCTTCATTCTTATTATGACCTATAAACATTCAGACAGCATGTCTATTTAAGTTGTCTGTAGCAGTTATCCTGCCTGTAGACTGTAGTGGACACTAAACTAAATTAATTCTAAAAGTAAAACACCAGTCTCTTTTGAGGCCAAAAACATAACCAAGGGAGTAGCATTTATTAAACAATCATTCTGGTAAATATGCAGTGAAAGATTTTAGCAATGTTTTCCCCAGAATGAGAATTCTCTCTCCCAGTCTCTTTTATACACACATCTCGCAAACCTTATATAATACTCACACAACCAATGTTATAACCTACAGTATACTTTTACTGAGTTTAATTACTAAGACTAACACTATAACACTTCTGGTCTAGCTCGGGTCCACTGGCCAACGACCTTGACATACCTCCTCTCTTTCTCCTCACTTCCTCCTCTTGCTGCCAGTAAATTGACACATCAGCGCCTAGAGGCTAGTGATAAGAGCGAACAGGGATCAAATAAATTCCCCAAGGTCCAATCTGAACTAGCTTGACAGTGGAAAACCCAGACCGCTCGCCAGCGCTGAGGAGAGGTAGTCCCCTAACTACTGTGTAACCTAATGTCTAATTAATTACATCGGCCCGACATCAAATTAACAACCATTTATTATAACGACCTCTTAATTTGCTAGAGCTCTATCATCGGTACACTGTCGAACCGACGCCATATTTTAGATGTCATATTTATGACGGATTAATGGCAGGACATTAATTTTACCATTTGCCGACTTGTTCCGTTGCTGAAGGTTCTGTCTTCGACGGAATATATGTTTGCCGTCATAGTATAGATGTCTAATAAATTACATCGGGCTGACATCAAATTAAACACCATTTACAGAACTATTAAATTGCTAACAAGTTCTAACATCGGCACAATATCGGACCGACATCAAATCTGGGGTCTCATATATTCATGTCGCAGTATTGACATGGGCGCAACATCGATTTGATGACCATTTGCCTACTTGTTTTATTGCTGCCAATTCTGACATCGGCAAGATATCGGTGTGACGATATAATTGAGATATCATATTGAGGTCCAATTAAAAACATTGGCCCGACATCAATTTCACAACCATGTACCGACCTCTTAAATTGCTACCAGATCCAACATCATCACAATATCGGACTGACGTCTTAATAGAGATGTCATATTTATGTAGGAGTAATGACATCCGCCCGACATTTATTTAACAACCTTTCACCGACCTTTAAATTTGCTATAACCTTCGACATCTGTGCGGTATAGGCCCAAAATTGTATTTGAGTTGTCATATTTATGTTTAATTAATAACATTGGCCCAACATAAATTTCACAACGTTTTACCGACCTCTTAAATTACTACCAGTTCCAACATCGGGGCGATAGAAGGCCGATTTTATATTTGAGATGTCATATTCATGTCGAATTATTGACATCGGCACAACATCCATTTAATGACTATTTAATGATTAGTTACATTGGTGCCATTTATGACATTGGCAGGATATCGCTTTGGCGCCATAATTGAGATGTCATATGGATGTCCAATAAAAAAACATTGGTCCGACATCAATGTTACAACCATTTACCGACCTCTTTAATTGCTACCAGTTCCAACATCGGCGCGAAATTATCCCGACGTCATATTGGAGATGACATATTCATGTCAGAATATTGACATCGGCTGAACATCGATTTCATGACTATTTGCCGACTTGTGTCATTGCTGCCAATTCTGACATCGGCGCGATATCGGCTTGACGTCATATTTGTGATGTCATATTGATGTCCAATTAATAACATCCGTCCGACACCTCTTAAAATGATATATTCCGACTTCGGTACAACATTGGCCCAACGTCATATTCATGTTGGTTTATTGACATCGGCCCAACATTAATATTACAACACTCTATCGAGCTCTTAAATTGGTATCAGTTTCGGCATTGGTGCGATTTTAGCGCGACGTTTTATTCGAGACGTATTTTTTCGTCAGCTTAATGACATCGGCACGACATTCAACTACAACCATTTTCAGACTTATTTAATTTCCAAAACCTCAAACTTAAATTCGACGTTGGCGAAATGTTGGCGCGACGTCTGTTTGCCGACCACGATATTGCCGACGACCTGCCGACACCGGTCCGATGTCAGTTAGCTAGCTGGGTACTTATAATATTTTTGTTAACTTGCTTTGAGAATCTATAATGAATTGAATTTCGTTTAATCGATTACAAACATTAGTAGTTCAAAAGTAAAGAAAAAAAAGTATTGCTATCGGGCAATTCATGATCGATTATAAGCGATCGTAAGTGAAATGAAAATTTTCGATTTTTGGAATCATTTATATTAAAAAATATACTTTTGTCATGTCCTTGCTGCTGTATATAATTTATAAAGATATATAAGAATATAAATAACACAATGTAAATAGTGTTATGAATATGATTTGAAGGTGGATTATTTCAGATTCAACGCTCTGAAATTACTAACCATTACAAAACATACATGCTAAGAAGAGGTGTATATATATTATACCAATTGCGACCTGTGTTTGTAGGACGATAGGATGATAGGTTAGGATTAGGCAATAGGTGTAGGAATAGGATATGAATAGAATTATGATTTATGAATGTGTGTAAAGGTTAAACAAAGTACATGGAGCAAACGTGGAATCTATGCATGTCTTCACATTTCTTTTTACGTTTTTGATGTTGGTCCTACGTTGGCCATTTGACATTGGGCCATTGTCAAATTGTGATCTTGGTCCAGCATCAGAAAATGACGTTGGGCCAATGTTGGGTTAGTGGACATTCAAACGTCGGGCGAACGTCAAGATTTGATGTTGGGCAAACGTCAAGATTTGATGTTGGGCCAACAATAAAAAATAACGTTGGGCTAATGTCGGGCTGGCGGACATTTTTATGTCGGGCCAACGTCAGAATTTGATGTTGGACCAACTTCAGGATTTGATATTGGGCCATTGGCGGAAATTGACGTTGGGCCAACATCACAGAATGATGTCGTGACAATGTTGGGCTAGCGGACATTTTAACCTCGAGCCGACATCATAATGTTATGTTGGTCCAATGTCATGAGTTGATGTTGGGCCATTGTCGGAAATTGACGTTATGCCAATATCACAAAATGACATAGTGACGATGTTGGGCTGGCGGACATTTTAACGTCGAGCCCACATCATAATTTGATATCTGTCCTATGTCTGGATTCGGTGTTGGGCCATTGTCGGAAATTGACGTTGGCTCAACATCACAGAATGATGTCGTGACAATGTTGGGCTAGTGGACATTTTAACCGCGAGCCGACATCATAATGTTATGTTGATCCAATGTCATGGGTTGATGTTGGGCCCTTGTCGAAAATTGACGTTATGCCAATATCACAAAATGACGTAGTGACGATGTTGGTCTGGCGGACATTTTAACGTCGAGCCCACATCAGAATTTGATATCTGTCCTATGTCATGATTCGGTGTTGGGCCATTGTCGGAAATTGACATTTGCCCGACATCACAAAATGATGTTGGGACAATGTTGGGCTGGCGGACATGTTAACGTCGGGCCGACGTCAAAACTTGATGTTCTCTCAACGTCAGGAATCGATGTTTGGCCTACGTTAGAACTGACATTGGTCCATTGTCAATAATTGATGTTTGGCCAAAATCGCTAAATGACGTTGGGCCAGCATTAAAACTAGATGGATCTTCGATTGCGCGCAATCGAAAATTATGCCTCCGCTATCACGCGATTTTAATATCAAGACCAAATTAACATGCACTGATTTAATTTTTGTTAAATATTTTTCATATATTTTGAGTCCTGTGACCTTGATCATATGACCCCAATCTTTGATGGCTCCCTAAAAAACATTCAGGTACCAAGTTTGATTGAAATCTGACATTTAGTTCTTGAGATTTTGGCATTACAAGCTTTTTTGCATGTATAATGAGTCCCGTGACCTTGACCTCAACCTCATGACCCTAACATTTTATGGCTACGTTGACTCTTTATGATACATTCAGGTACCGAGTTTGATTGAAATCAGACATTCAGTTCTTGAAATGTTGCCTTTACAAGCCATTTTCGCATACATATTGAGTCCTGTGACCTTGACCTTTAACCTCATGAACCCCAAAATCTAATCAGATCATTGCCACCCCAATATCTACACTAATACCAAGTTTGAATTTGATCCGTCAACCAGTTCTTGAGATATCACGAGAACGAGGCATTTTTGTATATATACCGAGTCCTGTGACCTTGACCTTTGACCTCATGACCCCTAAAATCTAATCAGATCATTGTCACCCCGATATGTACACTCATACCAAGTTTGAAATTGATCCGTCAACTGGTTCTTGAGATATCGCGAGAACGAAAACGGGACGGACGGACGTACGTACGGACGGACGGACGGACAACCCGAAAACATAATGCCTCCGGCCACTACGTTGGCGGAGGCATAAAAAGACACCGAGCTGATGTTGGGCTGGCGGACATTTTAACGTCTCGGTGACGTCGCATGTCGCATGTTGGCCCAACGTCCCCTTACAACGAAAATGACATCGGCCCAACGTTGGCACGACGTCAGGTGGCTAGCTGGGTACCTCCCGGATAATTACCCCCAGGACGATTACCCCCTGGACAATTACCCCCTGGACAATTAAACTCCAAGACAATTATCCTCAAGACAATTAGCCCAAGACATCTTCCCTTAAGACCAGTGGCGTAGCAAGGGTCATCGGATGGGGTGGGGCACAACTGGTAGTGGAGCGATTTGGTGCATATCTTAGACAGTAATATTATATGATACGTAGTTCAAGCTATGGAATCAAACATACATAATGTATGCATAATAAAGTGGGAGGGACAATCACCTCCACTTTCAAATGTATGGGGGGGGGGCATGTCCCCCCCCCCCCCCCCTCCTCCCCGTCACCCGGGTGCATTCAATTTTGCCAATTTTGTTGGTTACAGTCCGTTATTCCGAAGGTTCGTTATTCCGAAGGTTCAGTTATTCCGAAGGTTCGTTATTCCGAAGTTTCGTTATTCCGAAGGTTCGTTATTCCGAGGGTTCGTTATTCCGAAGGTTCGCTATTCCTAAAACGAAATGGGTTCGTTATTCCATAGGTTCGTTTAACCGAGAAAAACAATCGGTTCGTTATTCCGAAGGTTCGTTATTCCGAAGGTTCGTTATTCCCCCTTTCCCTCCCTTGGCCAGACCAATCAAACATTTAAGTTTATTTTATCTCTTTATATGAAATTATAGCATTATAACAAACCCAAATTCATTTTCGGATTAACGAACCCGATTTCATTTTAGGAATAGCGAACCTTCGGAATAACGAACCCTCGGAATAACGAACCTTCGGAATAACGAACCTTCGGAATAACGAACCTTCGGAATAATGCAACAAATGTTTGGATTAACGAACCCTATTTCATTTTAGGATTAAAGTCATACCTGTAAAGTGTCCAAATCCACGAAAATTACTTGGAGCTTCCTCGTTTCTCTTCTACCGTGTTGTTTAGCTTATGGTAAAAGAAGAATAAAATAGGGTTTGATTTTTTCAAATGTCCCTTTAGTATGAAGATAATTATCATTTAAATCTTTTATTTCAATCACGTTGATTAACGCTTTTGATAAAAAGTACAATTGTCCTAGCTGAGAATGTCCGCATGCAGCATGCGTGAGAACATTCCGGAGATTGAACTTTGAGCCGAGCGAGTGCAAATTCCATGAATTCTGTACTACGTGTGTAAACATACACGGGTGCGAATATCTCAAACGGATCATTCATTACTGCGACAAATGTATGGCAGACCATCAGTATTCGGTGATAAAATATGAACTCAATATTCGTTTTTTCACTAGGTAAACAGTGTTCGTTTTCTTTCAAACTTTCACAAATCTTTCAATTGTATTTTACAATGAAATTGATATAGGATTGAAGTCTCAAATGTCATTTTGTGCAATATCTGACACTTTACAGGTATCACTTTAACGAACCCTCAGGTATACGAAATTTGCGTGTTCGGAATAACGAACCTTCGGAATAAAGAACCTTCAGAATAACGAAGCGCACCCATTTTGTTACCGCAGTTGTATTTAGTAGTTCAAAATCGTTTTTAGCATTATAATTAATTATTTGATTATTCGGAAACATTTTGTTTGCATTCGATTTAAAACGTTTTTCGATTTCGAGTAAATTCGTGATTACGTAAAACAACCCTCCGGGAAATCCGTTGGCTCAATTTTATGTACGATGTCGATCAGGAGAGAAATAAAACTCACGTCTATACTTCATTCTGAATATCACTTGCAACTGAGCTTTATTGAATAAAAACATACATTATGCCACATGGCGGATAAATATAACTCATTCCTGGTAATCGCGCGAACGCGCGGTATGCGGTTGCGGTTACCGTTAACTAGGTCGTGGAAACTGGGAATCGAACATGATAATATCAATTTGATTTTGCAAACACAATAAATGCAAATAGCGTGTTTTTTTTTATTGAATGCTAAAAGTGGTAAATCACTTGATCGAAGAGCTAAATCGTATGAACATAACGCAATTTCGAACCAAAATAATTATTGAAACGAATGAAAAGCTTACGAAATTGACCGAAAACATATAAAACGTGTGATACGCCTAGGTCACAAATGCACCGGATGCCGCACAATGTTTTTACCTACATTTCGGATTGCGATATCGCAGTATGTCTGCAGTATATTCGTGTATTGGCAATCCCGTAGCATGGGGGTGCGTTGGGTGCGTACACCCCCCCCCCCCCCCCCCCACCCCCCCCCCCCCCCCCCCCCCCCATTCAGAAAGGTCCACTTTCTATCGTTCTCGGTCTCGGGCAGCGATCAGCCCATTTGACATTTGACGACCCCAACTCCCTGCTTCCAAAATTAAAACAGTGGTCTAAATCAGCGACGGACCCCTCCCACCCCCACCCCCACTCCCCACACACACACACACACACACACACACGACTCAACCAGTTGTCTTGGTCCCGTTTTTGAATATACGCACCCCCACCTTGAAAAATCCAGACTACCGGCCTGAGCGATCACATATTTTGTCTTAGGGTGGTTGTCTTGGGGGGTAATTGTATTTGGGGGGAGGGGGGGGGGTAATTGTTTTGTTTTTGTTTTTTTTTGGGGGGGGGATATTCCAGGGGGGTAGTTGTCCGGGGGGTTATCGACCGGGGGGTAATTGTCCGGGGGGGAGTTGTCCGGGGGGTAATTGTCCGGGGGGTAGTTGTCCGGGGGGTAGTTGTCCGGGGGGTAATTGTCCGGGGGGTAGTTGTCCGGGGGGTAATTGTCCGGGGGGTAGTTGTCTTGGGGGGTAGTTGTCTTGGGGGGTAATTGTCTTGGGGGGTAATTGTCTTGGGGGGTAGTTGTCTTGGGGGGTAATTGTCTTGGGGGGGTAATTGTCTTGGGGGGTAATTGTCTTGGGGGGGTAGTTGTCTTGGGGGGTAATTGTCTTGGGGGGTAATTGTCTTGGGGGGTAGTTGTCTTAGGGGGTAATTGTCTTGGGGGTAATTGTCTTGGGGGGTAATTGTCTTGGGGGGTAGTTGTCTTGGGGGGTAATTGTCTTGGGGGGTAATTGTCCTAGGGGGGTAATTGTCCGGGTGGTAGTTGTCCGGGGGGTAATTGTCCTAGGGGGGTAGTTGTCCGGGGGGTAATCGTCCGGGGGATGGTTGTCCAGGGGGTAGTATTCCTAGAACCAAACAAATCTATTAAACGAACATTCACAATTCTCTCAAATATTTTTCCAAAAACAGGCAAAACAGAGATGGGTCTATAATTTCCTAGTTCCGCATTTGCCCCTTTTGTATAAATAGGTGTCACCTTTGCTACCTTTAAGACAATCAGGTAAAGTACTAGTACTCTTTTCTAATGACATTTGCATAATTAATTAATATCAATTAGAACTTGATTATATACATTAACAATGCAATATTGTAGATTATGTCGCAAGCTATCTGTGTACCAAATTTTGTGGCGACCGTGCGTTCGTTGGCCGAGATCTCAGGGGATGGGGGGGGGGGGGGGGGGGGAATTGGGTGCATGGAATACAGGTCCCACTAGGTTCTTGTTGGCAATAGTTTAATTTACTTTAAAACATACATACACATACACAATAACTACACCAATAACGAAGTATAGTTATTGTACAAAAAGCTTGTACTTCATTTTGTTTAATACAAAAGTAGAATAGATATAAAAACAAACATGTTAAAGTTAACAAACAATGAAAGGGTAGTTTTGTTTACATCAAAACATTAATTTACCTCCAGTATGTATTACAACATCCATACTTTCAATGTGTTTATGAATGTTAAGATAAGCAGCGTTAGATGGAGACTTGTTTATTCCGATTTAACCAATTTAGTACCATACTAAATAAAAGGCCACAAAGATGATACACACATTATAATTATATGCACGTGACGTGGTAAAAGGAAAATAGATACAATGTAGGACTATACTAAAGACTGTTTCTGATTTCTATCATATGAAGAGTTTAATTCCAAAAGGGGCTCTATCCACTGTCCATAAAAAATGAGTTAACGATATCAGCGCATTAATAAGCTACGTAGCTATCTAGAAATCTGAATTTTAGGACGAATTACGAGATCAAAATCAAAATATGGAACGTTCAATTTTCATATTCCCATAGGCACGTGTACAAAGTTGGAAAAAGAAACCTGATTTTCTCCGACATTGAACAAGTGGATAAAGCCCCTTATGGAAATATGCTCTTCATCTATAGCTTGGACAAGCAAAATAACCTTGCTATTACATGGCTTTGTTATATCCGAGCTCTAATCTAGATTTTACATGACTAACTAAATCAAGATTATATATACTAAGCTTATATTTCAAACATCGATACAATCATTAATTCAAACATATACCATTGTGTAACTATAAACATTAACACACACTGAATATAAATTGATATCATATAAGTATCATATAAGTACTGTAAACATAACTGAAATGGGATTATATTTTTTGTTTGATAAAATGACTTTATAATAAAAAGAAAGATTTGTTGTAACTACACAATATAGGCACAATGGTTTGCCCTCTCCAAACTAACTGAACTGGTTAGCTGGCTTTTGGAAGACTAGTGCTATGGAAGACAACGGATTATAACCTGCTCATTAAAAAAGTTTAACTTGCTACCATAATTTCTTAATATGGTATTTATTACAAGCTATGCCATTTAATTAATCATTTTAAAAGCACTATATAACTACAGTAACTACAATAAAATATGAAATAATGAACATGCCTCCGGTCAATAATACAATATTAATATGTAAATGTACAATAATATTAAAATGAGATTCTGTCTAATAGTATCAAACCTAAAGCTGGAAGATATTTTGATTACGTGCGAAAAGGTTGTACGGTACTGGCTGCATGACAACGCGCACTACACGGTGTATGGTATAGTCTATTTTCAAGGCGTGTCGACAAAAGTTTTTAGGATGTTTGCTGAAAGATTTTGAGAGCTAAACAAATCTACATACTTTAACTAAATAAACATACTAATGAATAAGAATATGCAACTAACTATACAATAACTAGAAATAATACAACTTAGTAAAATAGCGACTTTTAATCTATAAAGAAGTATAAAACATTTAAAAAACAACGCATACGACAGCAACTTTCATGCATTTGTTAAAACACGGAGGCATAAAAACGTATCATAGTGTAAACAGTGTAAACATAACTGGAAAAATGTACATTTTGTCCTAAATTATCCACGTTATCAGCCAAGTTGTAAATAGTAAGCCCATTTCATGACAATCAACAATTTGTCCACACACTTAATACCACAGCAAGATCATGTTCATACACTCATAACTCAGAGAAACTTGCTTCTTCTTAAGTGACTAAGTTTGTATAAGTAAATCCCAAGGCCATATCATATCAACATATTTTCTATGAAAATACGGAAATTAGAAAACAATTCGTGTGTAATTTCGATCCTTGTTATCTTCAAATCTATAACAAATGCATAGTACTATTTACGAACTAACTAATCGTTTAAGTATTTATAATATTTGAATACGTTTCGTTTAATAAAAATGTCATGTTTTTATTTTGATAGGGTTTACTCATACTAGAGATAAGTATCTTGATATATACCAACGAACAGTAAACAGGCAGTGGAAGCAAAAATCTGCAATAGTCATGATTTCTTGAACTTAAGAACTTACATAATTTCTATAACTTTAAAATGTGGCATCTTCTTGCTGTAGAGTAATACAAATATGCAGCAATTCTATCTGATCTCTTTAGAGTACACTGAATGTAGAATTATTTTTAAAAAGTGAAATGGAATGTTCTTGAATATCTTAAATAACTAGGAAAAACTGATGAACCGGAATTGTGTATAATACATTTTCATTATAACACGCAGTATAATTGAGTTTTCTAAACTACAAACCAAAAAGCTTTCTAAAATACTAAAATTTTGCGACTAAAATTAACATCGTTTTAATCCACTCATAATATTTTACAATTGAGATTTATCCGCCTATACACGTCTAATATTCAAACTTTCAGCCAAGGTAAACACAGAACAATAGGAAGTATTACATTGCAGATCTACCATCACCTGGGCATCGACGTAGTGACGTCACGATAAGGCCCCGCCAGCACGTTCACCCATCGTTCACTTCTCATCCTCTATTTGATGACGACGTGAATTTGACCAACTTGGCGTTGTCTTAAACTAGACGACGTCGGGAATGTGATATCATCATGAAGATGCCTACATAAATGTAGGTTTGTAATATAAACGTCCCTAATAGCTCGTTCGTATCGCACGTTCGGCCATTTGTTCACTATTTGGCCAATTGGACCAATTTGGCGTCGTCCTCATCTAGCCTACGTGAAGGTGAAGACAGGGTGAATGTATTAAGGGCGGCGCCTTATCTTGACGTCGTCATATTAGACGCCCACGTAAACGCAGAATAATTGCTTTAATCTAAAAGTTCCTAATATAGTTCATTCGTACCGCACATATACCGCCCTAACGTTAACCCATATTTCACTTTCCGTCGTCAACTTGAGGACGACACAATTTTGGTCAAAACCACGTCCTCCTCTACTAGACGACGGAAGGTGAAGAATATGTGAACGTTAGGACGGGCCTAATTAAGTAATTATGACGTCATCGCGTCAAAATATAAGTTCTAAAATGTCCTAATCATACCGCATAGAACCATGCCCAGTAACTTTATTGTTTAATCTAGTAATGTTCTGACATCTAGACGGCGGTTTGTTCAAACTCGGGCGTCGACCTCCTTCCCGTTGGCGGCATCATGGCGGTCGGCACCGTCCTCTTCGATCTCCTAGTCAATTTAAAGACAGAAAATTATACAAAATTATCATCAAATTCAAAAGATGACAGGCAACGCTCCTCAAGTAGTGGAACTTGACAAATCAAAACTAAAATTGCAATGACTTAATTTTGAGGTACCTTTTCGTCGTAATACATTCCTTTATGGTTTGTTTTGCGTCTTTATATCAATAACTATGAAGGTGAATTAAAATGCATCGAATTAATTGTAGCTTGGTTATAATTTTCTTTCAATTATTGGCTACGATTGTGAATAGCACTCTTCGCATATATACTTATTGCCATTGCAATTTAAAATGTTTAAATGTTCAATTGTTAAATACGATTGTGAATAGCACTCTTCGCATATATACTTATTGCCATTGCAATTTCACATATGTTTAAATGTTAAATTGTTAAATACGATTGTGAATAGCACTCTTCGCATATACTTATTACCATTGCAATTTAAAATGTTTAAATGTTAAATTTATTCGCAATACTGAAGTAATTTTTCATAACTGATTATGTAAATGACTAAAGAATTTAGTAAATATTCATCCAATAGATTCGTATTTGATTCAACAGTTTGATGTCCATGGTCTCTTTCCCAAAGGTATTCTAGGAAAGTACTTGTCCACTCAATTGATCTCGATATATCATTCATATGTAACATTTTGTTTTACTTTAAACGAAATCCACTTTTTTGTATATATTTGGCTGAACTGCTATACGTTTACTTAGATGTAAATGAATCAAATCTGTCTTTTAAAGTCTTAAAAGCGCTACCCTCTCTCCATTAATGTACAATAATTTAGATAAAACGCATCATACATAAACACGTGGATGACATTCATCATGTCGTATCAAATCACGCATATAAAACTATTTAAGGGAATTGAAGGGGCAGATCTAGAAAAAATAATACAAACTGGAAACAAGAAGTAATGTAAAGAGATAATGTAAAGAGATTGAAAAAGCAATACGAGTATAAGGGGATTTACCCTAGCAACACATACATGCAACATAAATTAAATATCATCTTTAACCAGGTTGTGGCAGGGATAAGTGTTCATGTGTCCAAGGCAAATTTGCGTTTTGTGTGTGTGTCACGTGTAAAAGCAATGTTTCATGGCATATTACTTCAATTTGTATTTATTCAAGTTCATTTTATTGACTTAACACCCAAAAAACACGTTTAAGTTGTATAGGTGACGTCATGAATGAGTTAAGTGTGTAGTAATGTAGTACGTGTGAATTGACTGTCCGTATGTATGTGTGTGTTTGAGTGTGTATGAAGGCTCGAAAAAGGACCAACAAAATAGGATTTTAAACAGTACGAATGACGTCACTGGACACTTATCCCTAGCCGGACAATTATCCCTGTCACACAGGCAGTAAGAAGGAAAAGAAGCTTTCAGAATATATTTACCACATGCACCATGATTGCTGGGAAATGGGGAAGGAAACATTTATACATTGCAAACATGCAAAATATAGTTAATAATAAACTTTAAATAAAGGGAAACACATACATGTATATATTGGAAAAGATTATAATATTTATTGCCTACATGCTGCGATGGTAGGTTGAGACATAAAGAAAATAAGCAAAATGTTGATTTTGTTTCAATGAATGGAGGCTAAAATACTCTACAAAAAAGTTATGTCTTTATACCAAAATGTGTGGTTTAGGAAGAATGTTTCTACTTTCTTTTTCGTGTCATCTGTATCGATATTTTTACTCACCACTCACTCGAATCAATTATCATGTTGGTTAGTTTTCACCTCAATTAGCACATGTTTAAACTATTTACAAAATTTAATTTGTATGAATTTAACAATAATTTCAGATTGAAGGTGCATCAGCAATAGAAGAAAAAAAACGCAATTGATAAAAGAAGCTTTCGGAAAAACGATATGTAATATTTTCAGAATAAATCGTAGGACTGGCATTCACAAAGGTGGTTTATGTAAGCCATGGTTAAAAAGAAAACCGTGGTTTTAAACGATGAAGTGCCGCTTATCGGCAAGTAAATATTGGAATACAAATTTGCTGATTTCTAATGATTCCGCCGTTAGCAATGGTTAGTCCTTGCGAGTTGCGGCACGAAATAAAATTTACCATCTGAGAACAAAGAACTTTATTTGGTGTCTTAATAAGCCCTCTGTAGACAGAGCCGACTCGACCCGATCCGACTGGTTTTCATTCGGATCGGCTCAGTTTTTCAGTGCCTCGCAATACATATTTTGCCAGTCGAGAGACAGTCGGATGTCAAGTGGGGCCGATTCAACACGATGACTCTAACCCGATTGAAACCAGTCGGATCGGGACGAGCCGGCTCTGTCTGCAGAGGGCTTAAAGCAAAATGTAGCTTCAATATATTGTGTTAGAAAAATAAAAGTGTACATTCTTTCTCCATCAGTTTTCCAAACGGTGTTCAGTAAAGTTTGAAACCATGTTTACATAAACCTCCTTTAATTTGTGAAGTCCAGCTATTGTGCGTGTGTGATGAATGAAGTGCAGAATGGACATCTAAAACTAAAATGCTAATGCAAAAAGACGCATTTTAAAAATCTTTTGGAATTAAAAAAGGAGTGCTAAGTCTCATATGACGACATGGTAAACGTGTTATAGCATCCATAAGAATGAATATGTCTGTTATCCACAAAAAAGTAGGAATTGTCACTTAATATGATCACTTGAATATGGTTGACTTTGATTGTGTTGTAACAGACTAGGAAGTATCAAGGGTATACAATTTTGATTAAATAAAATAATGTCCCCGTTGGAAATGTAAACAGTTTTACTAATTATGTTTTTAAAAAAGCAGTCCATTCGTTTTAAATACGAATTAAGTTTAATGAATATCGCTGGAACTGGAATATTAACTCTATATTAAAGATATTAACATTTACCATAAAAAAATGTTATAAAAAATAACTAAAAAGGGATAATTCATAAAAACCAATATTGCACTAAAAAGGGACATCCGAAATCAGCTTAAAAGTGTGACCAAATCATAGAAGCAAAGTTTCTCCATTTTCTTCTCAATATTTTAATTGCTCTCTTTTCAATAAATAAAATTACAATTTTAAATTAATCAAACGAAATAATGATGTGAAATGCAGGCTAACTTATTATGACATTATACTTGTATTGTATTGTGCATATAGCTCACTTACGCATAGTGCGATTATGATATGAAGTATGCACGCGTATATTAAAAAAAAAAAATAATACATAAATAAATAAGTAAATAAATAGATAAATTATAAAATAAATAGATAAATGAATAAACCGCCACACTAGCCAAACAGTTTCAGTTGTGATAAATTAGTTAACAAAATAAAAAGAAAATAAAGAAAACTATTTGTTATGACGAGGCGCAAGTTAGCTTTTTTGTGTAATACATGTAGTGTTAAATGTATGTGCGTATTTGAAGGTTTGTGTAAAGAAAAACAATTGTGTGTAGTCTCATACCAAGGCTGCTCGTTGCTGTACTATTTGATATCCTGGTGTCCCTTCTCCTGAGCTTTCCGTAGCGACGTCCTAAAAAGTTATTTTCACGAAAAAGTGCTAAGTATAACAATCGATGCGCTGTGCAACTCTTTCATTGTTATATCATATATTATCTTTTCAGAATCCTTGTTCTTATGATAGTTTCTTAGAATTCGTGCATTTCGAATCAGGTTGACCGCATTAGTACAGAAAGATAACCTTTTATCTCACCCTATTTGTGCGATCAAAGCAATAGTTTTAGACATTATTTCAATGTGTTATTTACTGTACGAACTTCCTCCATCCATTGTTCAAATATTTGTGGTGTTAACAGAATAGAAGGGGATTGAACATGCATATTAAAGGTTCACCTGTAAAGTGTCAGATATTGCCCAAAATGACATTTGAGACTTCAATCATGTACCAAAATCATTGTAAGATATGTCTGAGTGATGTGTGAAATTTTTATTGAAAAAGAACACTGATTTCCTGGTTTTAAAAAAAGCGAAAATATGCGTCAGCTTTTACAACGGACATTTATGAGTTTTATGACCGTTTATTTACGCTTTTGAGCTGAGTGATAGATATCGTCATACTAAAGGGGCATTCGAAAAAATCTAACCCTATTTTATTATTCTCTTACCATAAGCTAAACAACACGGTAGAAGAGAAACGAGGAAGCTCCGAGTAATTTTCGTGGAGTTAGACACTTTACAGGCATCCCTTTAAGTGGGGATATGTATAGATTGCTCCCATATATACAAACAAAGAACCAGGTGTATACATAATTGATGTAGAA
This sequence comes from Echinarachnius parma, assembly GCA_037951105.1. Lineage (NCBI taxonomy): Eukaryota > Metazoa > Echinodermata > Echinoidea > Clypeasteroida > Echinarachniidae > Echinarachnius > Echinarachnius parma. The sequence continues at coordinate 52,449 of JBAMJV010010098.1, forward strand.
AACGGGGAAAGGGAGTTAAGATTACAAGACATTTGTTAAACTAATGATTATAAAACAGTCGGTATTATTTTTTGTTGTTGAGAATTTGTCAGTTTTAGAAATTAAGAGGTAGAGGAGTTGAGAATATTTCAGCATTACCAAATGAAAATAAACGGAAACAATATAATTCATAATTTCATAATACGTATACCATTAACAATAATAATTTACATTGACAAGTATATTATTTTTTTTTTACAAAAGACAAAATAAAACAACAACATGATGAAACATTAGATGGAATACATGATTTGGGACATTACAAAAACATGATAAAGATTATTAGTTAAGGTCATTTTTTCCAGAGAAATTAATTTCCAACATACAACTGAAACTAATATTTTACGTCGTGGTGTGAGACGTCGGCCACAAAAGAAGCGCGGGGGTCGACGATGACAGAACTTTTAAATAGTGAAAGAAAACAATATGGACCCATTATGATTTAGAAACATTTAGTTGGGAAAAAAGGGAAAAAAGGAAAAGATACATACAGATACAGTAAGGTGAAGGACTGCCAGTCCGTAACACAAAAGACAAACAATGCCACATTATGGGCTTGGGAAGAAATTAATTGACATTGCAAAACCATGGTTGGGGTTCTGTTAGTGGTTGGTTAAATAATAATCTGTTTGGGAAGTATGCCCGAAGTATGGTTAAACAATGAATGTACAACACACATTGACTAAAACAATACATCAACCATTAAGTACAATACATTACAATTTACGATGAATGAATAAATATAATTTCAGGTGGGGAAATGAACATGCGTAAACTGTTAAACATCAGAAGTACTGTAATTACAAAGAGGGACGAAAAACATAATTGCAGTTTTTTCAGTAAGTTTGGCAATTTAAAGCACGGTATACCCGTAATAATACCCCAAAGCATTTAAGTATGTTCCTTCTCTCATTCAAATAATTAAACTATTTAACTATTGATTTCCCCCGGTTAAAACTTAGATGAAATTGTATTCGCGTTTTTAAGTAATTTATCATGGGCAACAAATCTATTACTACCTTTATGTTAATAAACGTTTACTGTTCGATAAATTTAAAAAGACAAATCAATTTAAACCACAAACCATGCCATAATTACCCAACTTATTTTTAAGTTTTAATAAAAAGTTACGAGGCACATTACTAATATAAATTAAAATGCAACATAATGTACAAAGGTAACCTTAATGTTGCCCTGCAAACCAAACAATTAACCTACTATTACATTCAGAAATTCCTTTGGAAAGTTTTCAAGCCTGATTTTGTATACACAAATAACTACAATAACAGAAGATAATATTTTCGCCAGTGTATGCAGGTGTAGTGGCGTATCAAAGGGGTCACGTGCCACCCCCACCCCCCCCCCCTCCCCTCAAGAAATAAATCATTTGGCAAAAACTATAGAATACATAAGTGGTAAATTATTTAAAATAAAGAAATACATAAGGTGTGCCCCCAATAATTCCCATGCCCCGAAAACAATCCAACCAAGCTATGCCAGTGGCCTTCGTACATTACAATGAATTAATCTGACTTACATCCCAGAAAGCCGTGTCTTCATAGAGCTGGTGGTCTTCCAGGGCATCAAGCCCAGGAATCTTCATGATGAAACCTGATATGGAAACAAGAAATGTTAGAACACATTTCATTTTTTTAGAATTCACTTCCCATTCTGACATCACTGCTTAAATGCTAAAGATAAAATCAATAAACGAATGAATGAATGAATAAATCAATCAATCAATCGATCGACCAATCATTAATTCATTTATCAATCATTTGTTCAATCGCTTGATCGATCAATCAATCAACCAATCAAAAAAAAATCAAACATTTATTCGTCTATCTATTCATCAAAAAGGCAAACAAACAATCAGACAATTAATCAATTAACCACTTATTACAATCAGTTTTGAAATACTTAGTATATAGACCAATCAAACAACCCATCAATCATTCAATCAACCAACCAACCAACCAACCAACCAATCAATCAATCAATCAATCATTCAATCAATCAATCAATCAAATACATACCTGTAATGATTCCAGTTACGATAGCCATCACAATGGTAAGTACAAGAGCGGCCAGCTGCATCAGGGCTTGAGTACCGGCTGAGCGGACCTCCTCCATGTCATGCATGTCCGCGAGAGTGCTGTTACCCGCCATCTCAACTTCAGAGAAACGAGCACCGAAGATTTCCATCAAGCTGCGAGAAAATGGAATCGGAAATTAGTTTGAAAATACAGCATGATAGACATGTGATAAATCTCATTGGTATTATTAATGAGAGTAAGCTTTTCATGCAACAGACTGAAACATTTCTGAATTGGGGGGGGGGGGGGGGTGAGTGAATGAGGGCATGGAAGTGGTGTTGTCTTCCATCTCAATCTCAGCAAAAACGATCACCGAGGATATCCATCAAGCTGTCCAGATAAGCCGTCAAGATACCCATCAATTCATGGAATTAGAATTGTTTTAAAATAACTACGAGTGTTAGCTCTTCCAGAAAGCTGTGGGTTCATGGAATTTGAAATGTTTTAGAAGTACTTAAGAGACAGTACTGGCTCTTCCATCAAAATGTGAGAACATGGAATTGGAAATTCGTGAAAGGCCTACTGCTTATTTCTGAAATTGTTGGGATGAGTGAGTGAATGAGTGAGTGAGTGAGTGAGTATGTGTGTGAGTGAGTGAGTGAGTCAGTCAGTCAGTGAGTGAGTGAGGCAGTCAGTCAGTGAGTGAGTGAGTGCGTGAGTGAGTGAGTGAGTGAGTGAGTGTGTGAGTGAGTGAGTGCATGAGTGAGTGCATGAGTGAGTGCGTGAGTGAGTGAGTGAGTGCGTGAGTGTGTGAGTAAGTGAGTGAGTGCGTGAGTGAGTGAGTGAGTGCGTGAGTGAATGAGTGAGTGCGTGTGTGAGTGAGTGAGTGAGTGTGTGAGTGAGTGAGTGAGTGAGTGCGTGAGTGAGTGCGTGAGTAAGTGAGTGAGTGTGTGAGTGAGTAAGTGAGTGAGTGAGAGGGGGAGTGAGTGAGTACGTGAGTGAGTGCGTGAGTGAGTGAGTGAGTGCGTGCGTGAGTGAGTGCGTGCGTGAGTGAGTGCGTGAGTGAGTGCGTGAGTGAGTGAGCGCGTGAGTAAGTGAGTGAATGAGTGAGTGCGTGAGTGAGTGCGTGCGTGAGTGAGTGGGTGCATGAGTGAGTGCGTGAGTGAGTGAGCGCGTGAGTGAGTGAATGAGTGAGTGAGTGCGTGAGTGAATGAGTGAGTGCGTGAGTGAGTGAGTGAGTGAGTGTGTGAATGAGTGAGTGAGTGAGTGAGTGAATGTGTGAGTAAGTGTGTGAGTGAGTGAGTGTGTGAGTGAGTGCGTGAGTGAGTGAGTGAGTGCGTGAGTGAATGAGTGAGTGCGTGAGTGAGTGTGTGAGTGAGTGAGTGAGTGAGTGTGTGAATGAGTGAGTGAGTGAGTGAGTGAGTGAATGTGTGAGTGAGTGAGTGTGTGAGTGAGTGTGTGAGTGAGTGAGTGCGTGAGTGAGTACGTGAGTGAGTGAGTGAGTGAGTGGAAGTGGTGTTGTCTTCCATTCCGTTCTCAGAGAAACGAGCAACGATGATATCCATCAAACTGTGAGTACAATTTGAAATAGAAATGTCTTGGTATTTAGCTTAATTATAACACCGAATTGCAACTAGGGTGTACAAAGTTTGAGGCCTCGATCCTTTAACTTGAGTAGTCATGCAAGTGATGTTGATTTTTCATTCCTAACTCGGGGTAAAAGTGTACGATGAAGTACATGATTAATAATTGGTAAATACAATATGTATTTTCAAATTAGTAATTCGTCACCACCATCTCAACCATGTCACCACCACCGCCATTATCATCATCATCAGCAGCAGCAGCGTCATCATCATCATCATCATAATCACCCAAATTATCATCTTCTTCATTATCATTATCGTCGTCACCATCGCCATCATCTCCACCACCACCACTATTATCTACCTACCTGTCCCCATAGATTTCCTCAGTAGCCAGGGCAGCAGCCACCACACCCCCTAGACCTCCAAGAATACCCGGCATGCCGTGCAGGTTGTGTACTCCACAGGTGTCGTGCAGACCGAGCTTCTTCAGGAGGAATGGCTGCAATATTGACGAAAAGATATGTTATGATTTTTTGCTCGTTTGGCCTGGTAAATTTTCTTTTAATTCATCATGTTCTATTCTGTGTGTATTCATTCTTTTTTTGTATAGCTTCTAATTATTTATATCATTGTTCACATTGGTAGGCTTTATCGGACGTTATACTCTACAGCAACTGTGAATTAAACGGTAACTTGCCACTTGACTACTCTCATTTGACTACATCCCATGTAGTGTACGAGCAAGGTCAGAATTTAGAGGCTTATGCTCAGTATAAGGGTAAAGGATTAGAGTTAGAGACTGGGATAAGCGTTTGTGTTTGCCTTGGAGGCGAAAGTAGAGACGACACCGGCCACGATACCCGCCCCATAGCTAAATCATTATATCGACTTCCTCAATCATACCTTGATTAAAGAAAAAAAAATTACTGGCTGATTCGTGATTCTATAGTGAAGACATACCTGGATGATCTTGAAGCCGAAGGTAAAGACGACACCGGCCACAAGTCTCATTGATATTGATCAAAATGTATATAGCTGGATTATTAGGTTGGCTTCCTTCAAAGTACCTAGTTGAAAGACTCACCTGAATAACCTTGAAGCCGAAGGTAGAGATGACACCGGCCACAATGCCAATCAAGAGGGCGCCCCAGGGTTGGATCATCAGATCGGCTGCAGTTCCCACGGCAACGCCACCAGCCAGAGTAGCGTTCTGAATGTGCACCTGAAATACAATATTTGAGAAAAACATCAAACATCAGGTCGTATTTATATATTTAATTCATTTAACGCCCAAACGAAAACTCATCTATTCATGTTATTGCAACTGGGTGGGTTTGACCGTGGTTTTATAACAACAATTGCAAAATATAGTACAATTTTGACAGCCTTCAAATATTCATAATTGAATATTTTCAAAATCTCTTTTTGTGTAATTTAACTTATATTTAAAACCATATTGGGAGTATGCAGTAAAGACAGTACTTTTGTTCAAATTACTTTGTAAAAAGAGGTCAGAACCCATTTTAAAAAGAATAACTGCTTTTTAAAATGACACATTTTCAAAAAAATATACAGCATCACTAAATCTAAGACTTAAGTAATCTTAAAGGGATCTAGTAACTTTGTTGACATGAGCAAAAAGTGATGAAGGGTTGATGCAATGTATATTGTTGTTATCTCATATGTCCACAGGGTATTGTGTGAAAATTTCAAGTCAAATGGACATTGCATGGCCAAGTAATGAGCGAAAATGCGAAGTGATATTCACTGACTCACTGCACTCACTTTGTACACTGTAAGAAAAACTCCGGGGGAGTTTTTCTTATCTGAATACTTCAATCGTACATATCTTTGTAACGAAAGGGAAATTTGAAAAACCGAAACCGGTCCCATGATGTTATTGTTAATACGAATATAACAAGGTATGATAGAACCGCTAGAATTAAAATTTTATTTTGAGGATTTGGACAATGTTACTTAGTCCCTTTAATGTGCAAACTTAATCTGAATATTTATATTCATATTCATAGGTACTACTATTCATAAGGACCAATATTCTTAACGTTATATTTCCCTATACTGAAGGACCACTATTCATAAAACAAAAAGGGGGTCGCTATTCATAAAGGCATAAGGACCGCTATTCATAATGAAGAGGAAGAGTCGCTGTTCATAATTCATATTGGAGGTCACAAGTCATAGTGGTCGCTATTCATAATGTGAGATAAGGGTCGCTATTCATAATATATAGGGTCATGGAAATGTTACACACATGCTTTCTCTGTTATCCCTGTCCGAATAGAGGAACTGGTGTTGATAAACACATTCTCCATTAAAAAAAAATTTCTAGTCCCTTAACATTTCAACTTTCCCCTTCTTGTTGAGCGGGGTCGGGATGGCGAAAGTATAGTATACACAGCAGGCAGATAAAGAGAGTTAATATATCTTTGACCTTTTGTAAGTATTTTGTTGACTATTTGCATGATTTGAGGATTATAGACCATTCCCGAATCGTTCTCTATTGTCCCTTATAATTTCAAACTTTCCCTTCTTGTTCAGCGGGATCGAGATGGCGAAAGTGGTAAAACAACAAGAAGTATAATTGCTAGCCTTTTGGGGGTGTTTTTTGAATATTTCTTGAACATTCCATATTTGCATTATCATTTGCCACGGCAATATCAAACGCTCTCACCAAACTGCTCCATGCTTACTTCGTTTTTATCATTGGTTATTGTGCCATGTTTATGCAATATTGGCATGAAGTATGTTTGTATTTTGTCTTTATCCTTGAAGAAGATAAAAGAAAGGAAATTTATTAAATTAATTCAATACATTTTGACGGATATGACGGTCAGATTCGCAGTTTCTTGACCCTTACCATTTCCACTTTTCCTTTCTTGTTCAGCAGGGTCGAGATGGCGAAAGTAGTGACGCAACAAGCGGACAGAGAGAAGTAAGTGTTGAGCACGGCGCGGTGGCGAGCATCGTCCGACCCCAAAGCGCTGTTGAAACTCGGCCAGAATATCCACAGGAAAATGGTACCTATGAAATTCATTGTTTAAAAAAGGTGAGAAGGAAAATTATGATGTAATAATTATTTACTTCCAGGAACTTGACGTTACAGCATATGGAAATGTAAACATTGAGCACGGAGTTATGGCGAACCCCAAAACACTGTTGAAAGTCGGCCAGAAGACCCACAGGAAAACGGTACCTATGAAATGTATTATTAAAAAAGGATTAGATGGAACATTTTAAGTTATGACCATGTATTACCATTATACGAAAATCATAGCAAACCAAATAAATAACATATGGAAATATTATGTGTTGATCACAATTGTAAACAAAATTAACAATTTTTAGAGAAATATGCATTCAAAGTTATGACATATTATATTCATAAAATGTATGTTACTCTCCTCATTCGATAGGCACCAACTATGAAAAATAATGCCTCCGGCCACTTCGTTGGCAGAGGCATAAACAAAAATCGGAGTAAACAATTAATGATTTATTTATTTTTTATCTGGGTCAGGCTGAAAATGTTTCCCCTCCCTAGAGCATTTCGCGGTATAAATAAAAAGGATGAATATCGTTTCTTTATCATAAAATGGGTCAAAAGGATTTATGATATTTTCAGTAAGGCACGTAGCCCACCAACATCGTCGATATTTCTTTAAAAAATTGACGATTTATATACATCTAAATAATTTATTTGTTTACCGTTTTTTTTCACTTGACGCGAGGTTTAGTTATATTCCCAGGGTTCACAAGCATTAAATGAGGTAATTTTGTTATTTAGTTAGTGAATCGAGAAACTTCTCCAGATATTGCTACTTACTGGAGTATAGCATACCTCCTTAGAAGATTTGTATACATCTCAAAGATTTATTTGTTTACCGTTTTCACTTGACACGAGGCTTAGTTATATTCCCAGGGTTTAGTAACATGAAACGAGGTCATTTATTCAGTGAACCAAGAGACTTCCTTTAGACATACTTATTACTAAAGCATAGCATACATCCTTTATGGGATATAGTTATAAACTTTGTTGACATGTGCAAAAAGTGATGAATGGTTGACAAATGTGTATGTTTGTGATCCACTGAGTAATGTGTGCACTTTTTACGTTTAAGGGATCTAGTAACATTGTCCAAATCCAAAGAACTTACTCAGATCTCACGGTGGTTCTACCACACCTTATTGTATTCGTATTACCAATAGAAGCATGGAACAGGTTTGGGTTTTTCGAATTTCCCTTCCATTAAAAAGATATTTACGATTGAAGTGTTCATGTTTTTTAATTACCCACTGGAAAGTTATAACTGTGTACAAAGACGGTGGAATGAGTTTTCGAATATCACTTTTCGCATTTTCGCTCGTTACTCGGCTGAAGTCAGAGTGAAGAAGCGTTTAAAACAAGATAATTACAATCGTATTATAAATACTCAAATTATAAAAAATATAACGAATGATGTTTGCCATAGAGTATACTCACTGAGATACTTGTCTACATATCAGTTCCCTGATATAATTCATATTGTCAGGCTCTATCATAATAAACATGATAAACTCTGCCTCTTCTGTATTCCCTACCATGTTTACCCGATTCGCCGGAGATTTACACGCCCTTTTAAGGAATCATTTGATTAGATTGTATTGTATTGGCAAGGTCGCCCACCCTAGAAATACATTGTAGAAATACAATAAATGAAAACATATAACGTAAGGTCTAGTAATAAAGTGCAATCTCTCAGGTCTTTTTGGCGTGAAATTGTGTCTTCAAAATCAAAACAATCCTATAACTCATGGTAAATAACGGAATACATACAAATAACCTGTAAAAATGGGCGTAAGGTCGGATACGATATTTCGCTCATGCAGTAAGCAGTTTTAGGGCTATAGGTATACTTCTTTGGCTGTGGATAATCCACAAAACGCCGAGATGAAATATGTTTATTATCAGGGGTGACGTTACATGATGATAAAAAACAATCAACGTTTTGCTTCCGTGGTTTAATGAAAAATAGGCGCAGCTACCGGAGTCCGGAGGGGAACATGCATGGAAGAGGGCGGGTGGGATGGGGGTACGTGCTTCTTGAATAATTTGACCCAAAATATGAACAAATAAAGACATACATAGAGCAGGCATATAACCAGGGGGTGCGTTGGGTGCGAACGCACCCCCCCCCCCCCCCCCCTCCCGCTTACACAACTAAACCAGTGGTCTCGGCCTCGTCCGATCTCGGTGCCGTTTTTGGAAATTACGCACCCCCCCCCCCCCCCCCCCCCCCCCTTGAAAAAATTTCCTGGCTACGGGCCTGTAGAATGTGCCTCCTTTGAAATATATAATCTCAAGTTTTGGATTGTTGAATCGAAGTTTCAGGCATCATTTAGTAGACTAAAATGATGACGTGGATAAAATGACCATAAACCATTCAAGGGGTCAGCCTTGGCCAACTAATGGGGGCACATATCGCCAAGAGGAGCGAAGGGAGCTAGACTATGACAAAAACTGAAGCATTACTGGGGGAATTCAGCTACAGGTGCCGATAACATTCCTGTGGCAAAATCTTTCAAATGATGAAATAAAAAAGTTGCCGCTGCAAGGTCATAATTCATAATACAAGTATTGTGCTTCCATGATTTTATATTCACAGATGAAAACTATCTTTGTAAGGTCAAAGCTCATAATAAATTTCTAATATGAAATTGTTTTGTTGAATTTTAACTATGATATACGAGCTCCGGTTCACGCTTTTGTGTGTCCTAATGCAATGTGGCCTGAGAAAATGGAGGCCAGCACTTAATTTATACAGTCGGCATTGAATTGAACTCTTTAAAGAGACATTCGGGATTTTTCTCATCATTCTAACTGGTCAGCGAAGGTTAAAGTGGATTCCATCTCTTGTAATCTATGAGTTCATATTTGATTGTACTTTTTTTTAGAAAAATGGTGCTAGAATAACACTTTATCAAATAAACGTTCGATAGTAGTTTTCTTTCATTAATTGCGCTCAATTTATTTTAAAAACATACTTATTTTTCTTATAATTTTGGGGCACGTATTAGGTATATATGCCTAACTTTGTTGACAAGTGCAAAAAGTGATGAGTAATTAGTGAAATGTGTATTGGTGTGATCTGATATGTCCACAAAGTAATGTGTGAAAATGTCACGTTAATTTATTAAATTATCCCATAGACAGTTTAACATCTGAACGCTTCAATCGTAAATATTTTTTGAACGAAATGGAAATTTGAAAAACCGAAACCTGTCCCGTGCTTTTATTGTTAAAGGGATCTAGTAACTTTGTTGACATGTGCAAAAAGTGATGAATGGTTGATGCAATATATATTGTTGTTATCTCATATGTCCACAGGTTATTGTGTGAAAATTTCAAGTCAAATGGACATTGTATGGCCAAGTAATGAGCGAAAATGCAAAGTGATATTCAGTAACTCACTGCACTCACTTTGTACATGGAAGAAAAACTCGCCCGGAGTTTTTCTTATCTGAATACTTCAATCATACATATCTTTGTAACGAAAGGGAAATTTGAAAAACCGAAACCTGTCCCATGATTTTATTGTTAATACGAATACAACAAGGTATAAGGGAACCGCTAGAATTAAAATTTTATTTTGAGGATTTGGACAATGTTACTAAGTCCCTTTAATATGAATATGACAAGGTATGAGAGAACCACTAGAGTTCAAAGTATAAGTTTTGTAGATTTTGACAATGTTACTAAATCCCTTTAAAGGACGATGAAATCCGGACAAATTGTTGTATGCACTTTAAGACACTAAATAGGATGAATAGTCCCTGAACATTTGAGCACAATCGGTCAAGAAATGCGAAAACTATGGCTCTTTGAAAATATCCATTTATTTCTATGAGTGACTCAAATTGGCAACGCACTCTGGCAAAGTACGTTTTGTACACAAAATTCAAATTTTGTTCAATTTTCTCTAAATATATGTTAACCCTTCGTTTGAGTTCAACATAATTTTGTAGTTTGGGGAATGAAAAAGTGTGACTATGAAAACAACCCTGTAAAAATGGGAAAATGTGTGTACAAAACATATGGGGAGTAGTCCACAAACTTATCAGAGTGCGTTGCCAATTTGAGTTCCCCATAGGAATACATGGGCATCTAGCCATAGTTTTCTTGTTCATGGCCCGACTATGCTCTAACTTTCAGAGATTATTCCTCATAATCTCTTCAAGTCTATGAAGGCAACAGTTTGCTTGGGTTTCATTGCCCTTTAACATGTTTAAGTATTAGAATGACCAAATACATAATGGGCGCATTTGCTGGGCCACATGTATGTACTGACATCGGTGAATTCATTCGAAGTATCATGGTCATCATGTTTTCGTTTGGTGGAAGTTTTAAATATTGGAGTTAAATTTGATATAACATCCTTGAAGATCTCCATCCAAACATCCAAGATCAAACAACAACAGGTGGGTACCTATATATACCTCAGCAACAACCTGACTATAACAGACATGGACATAATAGGGGCACACTGTTTCAGGGGGCGGGGGGGGGGGGGGGGGGGGTTGAGCCTTCTTTTGCCCGAATAATTTCCCCTTTTCACCGGACAAGATAAAAAAAAAATTTTAAGGGTTTTCGCCTCTTTGACGCCCGAAATTACATGGTTTTGCCTGAATATGAAATGATTTGCCCAAATTTGAAGGAGCATTTTGCCCGAATGTCGCCTTTTTCAAAACTCTCGCTGTACCAGAAACGCAGTTCCAATGAAAGAAAACAAAAACACAGTGTAAGTTTTCTAAACGACACGATATAAATACACGTACATCAGAAATAGCGGGATAATTATCATGAAAATAATGATCAAATCTCAATTTCAAAGAATAGCTGATAATTATTAATTATGCTATGAACTTGTCTGGATTTCCTGGCACTCAAATCGTCCATATTTTGAATAGAACTACAGTCAAACCTGTCTTAGTATAGTCACCTGTTTATAGCAGCCGACCTGCCCCTAACATGATCATTGAATTATTGAATAAACGTTGGTGTCTCCCCCCCCCCCCCCCCTCCCCTTTTTCAAATATGATACTAGTACTTATGGATATTTCAGCTGTCTTCTGAACCGTTTTTGATCAAATAAAGTTGTCTCTGCAATTAAAATTGTGTGCTCTTTTTTGTACACTTAGTTTTTCATTACCTCACGAAAAAAAAAATATTTCTTGAAGCGCCCTCTACACCACACTGAGCTATCCCTTTAATACACGATATGATTCATGTAATTCTGAAAGTTCTAAATATATATTTATGAAGCCTCTCGACAAATATTGCATTTGTACGCGGAGGGGAAATTTAAAAAAATATATGCCCGAATAACCGGGTTTTTTTTATAAGTAATCTTAAACTGTCACGACTGATGAACTTGTTATTACAAGGAACGTAATATATAAATTGTAATTCCTCAGGATATTTAATCTATTCATGTATTTCTAATGCCACAATGTCATTAAGTTCCCACACAATTTCTCTGCACGTATTCTTCACTCGCGGTTCTAACAATTTGCATTCGCTGTGGTTTGTACTTTGCAAGTTCGTCTAACTTAATTGTTCATTTAAGTGCAAATTAATATAGTTTAGTTGTATAAGGACGTGGGTTGGATCTAAGCCAGAATATGATCGCTTCTCTGGAGGGGTCTTATAGGACTATAGGAGCGATGACGCTGAGCGTCCGTGATGGTATTCTCTCATGCAATAATTAAAGTCATGAATACAAAAGGTCGGTTTCCCCCTAATACCTCCTTGGTTTCCCTATCTTTTTATGACATTCATGTGGCCGCGGTTACACAACAGCGCATTGCCAATAAAAGACATAGCGACACTAGACACAAGGAATCATAAATCAATCATCGAGACGAAATTATATAATTCACGGCAGTACATTAAAGGAAACATTACGAGTCATGCAGATAAGATAAAATGTACATAAGTGACAACTTTCTTTGAGATGATCCTGACTTACCCTCCTGACCAGAACACGTCAATCATGCAACTACAAGAAGACAGGCTATACCAATTAGTGAAAAAAAAAAAAAAAAAATTAATCATCGATCGGGGAACACCAGGGCCCCGTTGCAGAAAGACATACGGTCGATTGTAAGTTACAATAAATCGTAAAGTCAGAAAATTTTCGCGTTTCAACCAATCAGAATATTGCGCATTTAGAACACATGATCTGACTTACAATCAATTGTAACCTACAATCGTAAATATATTTCAAGCGAACTGGAAATTCGAACACCAAAGACCTGTTCCATGCTTCTAATACGAATACACCAGGGTATGAGAGAACCATTATAGGTCAAAGTACGATTTGTGGATTTAGATAATGTTACCATTATAGATACCTTTAAGTTAATTGTTCGTTTACGTGCAATTAATATTATTTTGGTTTATTATTTAGTATATGAAGACATAAGTTGGGTCTAAGCCAGAAAACGATCGTTTTTCCATAGAGGGATCCGCTGAGCGTGCGTGATGGTATTCTTCATGCAATAAAGTCAGGAATAAAAAAAGGTAATTTTCCCTAGCTATCCATTTATCGTATGCATACAGATTTAACAACAGTGTTGTACTTAGAAGAAACTGCGAAAAAGAATCATAAATATCATCGATAGAAATCATGGCCAGAGATTAAAAGAAACCTATACCAATCATGAAGAAGAGATAAGTAGTATGACGCCTTAATTGAGGTGATCCTATCTAGCCATGCCTGACAGAACACACGAAACAGCTGTATCAAAATAGACTAACAATCATTGAGAAGTAACCATATAAATCTTAATCATCTTTAATGGGATATAAAGAGAGTACAGTTTTGGTCAAACTGAATTTTAGTAACCAAAACCTGCACCATTACATTACGAACTAATAGTAATAACTCCACCATGCTCGAAAGGAATAAAAACATTACAAATGAATAAGTAAAAAGCCTGTTATCATTCAGAAAGAGCCATTAAAACTCAAGAGGGCGCTCTCTAAATGTGACATTTTGTTGACATAGTGATTAGATAAAGAGATAATCAACAACTATTTAAAAACCTCTTTGTACATTTTGTTAAAAGAGGAAGCATTTAAAAAAAAATTTAACGACTGGTTCAAAATTAAATAATAATTTTGGGGCCTCACAATTATTACAAATGATTATGTTTATGGACATTGTAGCCATTTCTGAACCGATTTTGATCAAACCAAGTTTATTCTGCCATTAAAATGATATGCTCTTTCGATTTTGACACTTAGTTTTTCATTATCTCACCAAAAATTACTTTGTGTAGCGCCCTCTATACCAAAATTCAACTATCATCAAAATATTTAAGGAAACCTACCAATCATGGAGAAGAGATCAGAGTTGTAGTTAGACCCCTCCTTCGGGTAGTTAGATCATTGTTAGATCGGGTAGTTAGATCCTTCCTTGCTAGCCTTGCTGGACAGGACGCGAAAGGCGGCGAGACCAAAGTAGACTACACCACTCATCAAATAGAAATCATACCAAACTAGCTGTACCCGCGGAAATCCGCGGGTTTTTGAAAGAGAAAGACGATGATGACATAATAACACTTTAAAACTTTACTAAATATCCCACAGTCATCATTTAAATAGTAAGACAAAATAGACTCGGGCGATTCAATCCCACCCCACAACCCGTCGGGGCCCCGTCCAACGATATCCGACCAATGTATAACAAAATCATGATGGTTTAGTATCCACGCAAAGTTATTCAGTTATCCCCCCATATTTCATTATGATCCATAATTTGTTCCGCTTGTATTAAAATAGATACAATAATATATGATCGTGTTCTTGCTAATTTGCTAATAAAGTAGCTTCGCCGCTCCCCCCACCCCCCCCCCCCCCCCCCGCGGCTCCAATTGCCTGTATGACAAATAACCCGTCGTGTCCCCTACACGTTTCATATCATAAACTAAGTTCTCCCGCGTATACCTTTGTTCATATTCTTGAAGATATTACCTCCCCCGTCCATTCTACCCCCACCCCCTAGGCGTCTCTTCTGGTACTGCATGGTAGCTTCGTGGCTGACTTAATACATCTTACCACAAGCTGGCGCAATTATAGTATCGTGTACGGTAGGGCGAATGAGATAGTGACCAGAGACGATGGTCAGCAGGTCAGTGAGCTATGCAAATAAACTACGGTTCGGTGGGGTAATTAGATGACTGCGCGACGTGTATACACGGCTGTACAGCCATTGCGCGTTGTATAACCGCAGCTAAATTGAAGTTGTCGCATTTTGTTGTCGATGCACTTACAAACACGATGCCAATCGGCAATAGCGATCATTACCATACCATCCGCGTAATATAAATATTGATATTTATCAAAACCTGGGTAGTTTCGCAACGTGTTATATCTAAAATGGTTTCTCAATATATTATTTGTTTTATCTACTCCAATTTATATTCTTACAAATACTTTTACGGCGATAAATCGTTAGTCAATGCTCGGCGTCTTAAACGGGCAATTGACATTGCTGACTTTCCCTTTTCTTCGATCTGGACGACGACCACGGGGCGGGAGCGACTCGGGAATGCCTTATTGTCCTCCGCAAAACGTATATCCTTCGATCGCGACGGTCGGGAAGTCGCCGAATCCTCGGGGTGAGGATATCTCGAATGGGAACCATTTTGGGGGTTGAAGCTTACCGTATTAATATAATAGATAATCGATAGGGTATGTAGTATACCAAAGGCAAGAATGGCAAGACAGATATTAAAGGAAACCTACCAATCATGGAGAAGAGATCAGAGTTGTAGTTAGCCCCCTCCTTCGGGTGGTCCTTGCTCGCCTTGCTGGACAGGACACGTGATGCGGCTAGACCAAAGTAGGCACCGAAGGTGTGCACATACATGGAACCTCCAATGTCCACAGTCTGTTGGCAAAATTGACAAGAAAATTATTGAATTATGAGTATTTTAAACTTTCCAATATTCCTGATAAATCCGTAATAATAAACCATGACTAACTCAAATGCGGTTTTCTTTCCACCTCGTCCCAACCAGATTAACCACATCATTTAGCTGGAGGTGTGAAGTTTTTTCCTTACATAGCAGCAAATTCACTTTACGTTATGTATAAGATGAAGATATCTTGGCCTTGCCCAAATGAGATACACAATTATATCTCCATTGACGAGGGAATATCAAATCAATACTACTCCGTTACGATTGGCGATGGTTGAGACTTTGCCTTACATACCACCAGATGCAACTTAAATTCCTTTAAAATCACTGAAACATTTCTTAACCCATTTGATTTGTTTTAAATGGAAAGTTTCCTTGAACTTATTACAATAAGATTCACACCGATGTGCTCATTTACAAGAGAGAATATAACATCGATGAACACCGTCAAGGTTGGCTGGACGGTTGAGACTTTGCCCAATATAGCAGCAAGTGCAACTTGAATTCCCTTTATCAATGAGACAACATGCTTTAACCCTTTCCATTTGTTGAAGAGATGTCTAAATGGAAAGCTCATTGAACTTACCCCAATGAGATTCACACCGATGTGCTCGTTGACGAGAGAGAACATGACCTCGAAGAAAGCCATCACGAGGAGTTGGAGGGGTGAAGCCTTGCCCAACAAAGCACCAAACGAGATGAGAATGGTGGCCGAGGTGAAATCAGCGAGCAGCATCCTGGATAAAGAAAGTAATTCAAAAAGTACATGAAATTACTCGTCCGTTCGAATGTTTGTGTCATTTAATTAGCAACATGTAATGGTTTTTTATTTGTTTTGTTTTTTACCGACGCGATCAATCAAGTATGTTAAACCCACCGCACACAGAACCGACTCGATCCGATCCGATCCGACTGGTCTTTAGTCAGGTTAGAGTCGGTTTCGCTCAGTCGTAGCCGATTCAACATGTTGAATCGGCCTCGACTGATCTCCGACTGGCTTTTGACCGGCAAAACAGGAGTACTGAGGCAACGTATACTGAGCTGAACCGACTGAAAACCAGTCGGATCGGGTCGAGTCGGCTCTGTGTGCGGAGGGCTTAATTTATGTCTGGGGCCGCCCTTTATCATCACCATCAGAGAGACACAACTTAAGCCCTCCGCACACAGAGCCGACTCGACCCGATCCGACTGGTTTTCAGTCCGTTCAGCACAGTATACGTTGCCTCAGGACTCCTTTTTTGCCGGTCAAGAGCCAGTCGGAGATCATTCGAGGCTGATTCTACATGTTGAATCGGCTCCGACTGAGCAAAACCGACTCTAGCCTGCCTGAAAACCAGTCGGATCGGGTCGAGTCCGCTCTGTGTGCGGAGGGCTTTATGTTTCCAACCCAGACCGGTTTGTGCATGCAAAGAGCAGAGCCCTGACCACTAGACCAGAACAGCTCTTCATGTTGGGAAATAACCGTCAGTTCATTTACATGCGTTACAAACTCCAACAACATAATACGAAATGTCAATTTAAAAAAAAAGGAAATCATCTATAAATTCAAATATATACGTGTTACCATTGATTTGTATTCAAGGTTTGTGATTGTATTAAGATTGGCGTTCTCACATGCGATTTGTCCAAATTTATTTGGCTGGAATTCACAAAGGAGGTTTTAAGGAGGTTTAAACCCTGGTCTACATCTATGGATCGCCATGTTGTAGATTGATAGAGAAGGCATATAATTGTTTTACTTGATTGAATCTACGCGCTGTTAATGGCCCGGTCAGATATCAACGGATAGCGGAAACGTATGCCCAACGAATTGACAATTTGCGAAATTAAATTATCCGGTGATGAAAGTCGTCTCTATTGCTTCATGTACAAAACATAGAACAACGTACATCACCAGACAAGGAACGGACAAGAAACGTATAGAACGGATGGAAAATTTGGCTCTCCGTTTGACATACGTTTGCGCAATCCGTTGATATGTGACCGGGCTATAAAGAGATGTCTTTGTTTTCAGATGAAGAATTTTATTTGGTGCTGCTGGTTAGCAAGCACCCGCTGCCGTTTCATGAGAAATCGGCAAATGCGATTTTCTTATGTCTTGTCTACAAGCAGCACTTAAAGGCCAATGCAACTCTAGAATAGAGTTTATCCTACTTTATACATCGTAATATGCTTGTTTATTTCGCATAACATTACCCCGACTCAGATTTCTGCTTTGGAAGAAATATGTGCAAACACTATCGGGTAGACCACTATTCACGTCCGATGGTTTACATAAACCTCCTTTGTGAATTCCACCCATGACGATCAATGTCATTGTTTCAAACTAAAAAATATATATATATTTCATTCGAATATATTCATTCCCGTGTTTATAGATACACTTCTAATTTCAAATTCAATTTTCATTTTACTTCACTTACATTTGCATGTTTTATTGTATTCATTTATGTGTAGGTTTGTTTCACCAAGGAACCATTTCTCAGCCAATGGCTATTTTTCAGGACACTTCCTTGGAATTAAAAATGATCAAAACATAGATTTGAAACATTTAAAGTTTAAACAACTCAAAACGCAGATTGCGCAACCACCTCCGGCTGTATTTGTCTGCTTCAATTGGGTTGCCCTGCAGATTACACTGAGTTCTGCTTTAGCCTATTATAATGTCGGAGCCTTTGAGAACTCTCTGGGTCATTACACAGTTTGATATTAGAAGTAAGTAGAACTATTAATATAAGTAAAGCTGGATGTTCTGCTCTATTCACTGGATTTCCCATTTTCATTGACCAATCAGGCAAGCAAGTCTAATGATCTGAATCATTTTAAAGGCTAAAAGGACCGGCGTTACCAGAGAAAATAAGACTATTATATAATTATATTATCGTTTATTGACGATTAGTAGTGGTTGCCGGGATTACATTTAGACCAACAAAAAGTACTTTCACTAGAATTCACTTGTTCCTTGACCAATCACGCGTCAAAGCTAGTCTAATTATACAAGCTCTCGGCATTATCAGAGAAAATAAGACTATTAAATATCTCGTTCTTCGATGATTAGTAGTGGTTGCCGGGATTACATGGAACCAGTTTAAATGTTGACGAAAAACAATAATTTTACTAGAATTCACATGTTCCTTGACCAATCACGCGTCAAAGCTAGTCTAATAATACAATCTCTCGGCATTATCAGAGAAAATTAAACCGTTAAATCTCTCCATCGTGGATTACCAGTGGTTGTCGGGGTTACATAAGAACGATGTTCGCATGCGCTGTAAGTGTTCGCGAAAAGCAATGACATCACTTGACCTCACATGTTCATTCACCAATCACGCATCATCCTAGTCGAATGATATACACGACTACAGATATATTAAAGTGATCCATTAACTTTATGTTTCCCCAAAAGTAAGGTTTGAGACTTCAGTCATATACAAATTTCATTGTAAGATTCTAGAGAATGATATGTGAGAATTGTTATAAAAAGAATAAAGTTCACCTAGAAAAAACATAGAAAATCAACGTCCGATTTGATCCCGACCGTTCGCGTGAATCCGAATTCTATGGACGACTGAGTATCCAAATTCAGATACTCTTGACTACGGTCGGAAACGGTCTATAGACTTTTTTAAAATTCAATTTTAAATATATCCATGATTATGGAGACATTTGAAAAAATCAACACCCATTTTAATCTTCTGTTACCATAAGCCAGACAACAAGGTACAACCAAGGAGTTACTAACTCCTTGGTACAACAGAAGTGGGAAAGCTCCAAGTGATTTTTGTTAAAATTCACTTTAATAGCGTTGAATATTGTGGAGGATTATTAACAAGGAAACTTATTCACGAAAATGTTGACGGAAAAACACTGAAAGAGTTTTTAAAATAAACACAACATTATTATGCAGTTATACAATGGGACGTATTTATGAGAGAGTTCAAGAAAGGGAATAACATCGCTGTTTTATAATATTATAGGGCACTTTATAAACAACAAATTAAAAATGCATAATGGTATCGTTAAGGCCAAATACAAGACAGTAGACAACATAACTATTTATGTAACATTCCATTTTGTTTTCCTGGTTTACGCTCAACATTATGTACCCAAAAATAATAATAATAATAATAATAATAATAATAATAGTAATAAAATAAATCAATAAATAAATAAATAGATAAATAGATAAATAAATAAATAAATACATAAATAAATCAAAATAAAACAAAATAAAAAATATAAATAAATAAATAACTAAAAAAATAAAAAAATCACACCACTTCGTCCTTCAAAACGACACACAAACTGTAAACATGAATTGATGTTCTTGGTAAAGAAACCATAGAGTTGCTTCGGAAATTCCTAAGGCTATAGCTCCACATCAATCATGCGATATTTTTTTTGATTTTTGAAACGACAGCAAATCAAATAACAAACAACAAAACATTCCTTACAAAAGAAAAAAAAAGATGCGTGCCCTAGATGCAACTGAAAATTGGACCCGTTTTCTATTGATGCTGTTGTGATTGTTGTTTTTGCTGTGTTTTATTTTGTTCTTCTTTTTGCATCGTGCGATCGAAAACCGAGCACAAGACCACGCCCCCTTGCTTCTGATTGGTCGAACCCCGTACACACCCTTCACGTGCCCTCAACACATGTTTGTGCGCGGTATTATACATTGCCATGTCCGTGAAAATAATTCGGCAGACATGATAATACAATAATTGTACCTGCACAATTCACACAATCTATATCATTATCACACACAGTACACAATTATGTCGATTGTCGAAATTACTTCCATTATTATACATTTCTAACATTACAATTGTATTTGTGATTTTTGATTGATACCGTGCAAGAATACCCAGACAGCAGTAAACATAATTGTATATTCTGCATTCAGTTTGGGAATCTGCGAACCGTAAACAGGTTGACTTTATAATATGTAGGTCATTTAAAGTCTACATCAGGCTTTTACATCAATTTTTCAAACATGTCAGAGTTTTTAAAGACGAGAAATCAGAATAACTTAAATCCCAGTACCCTTTTTTCGAATTGATAATAAATCTATGTAAAACGTAAAGTAGTTTAAATCTCGAAAAAATGAATTCAGTTAACGAAAATACTGATTATAAATGTAATGAACATTTTGGGAAAAAATCGATCGTCGTTTCTTGTACGTTTCCATCAATGCCATGTGACTGAGCTATCATAATTGGACAATCGTGCGATTATGCGATTATGTTGTGGTGATTTCTTAAACCATAACTTATGATGTTACTGCAGTGCTGAATGTAATGAAAACGTGAATCATATTATCTTAAAGGGATAGTTGAGTTTTGGTCAAACTTACTTTTAGTAACCAAAACCTGCACCATCACGGTACAAACTAATATTTATAACTCCACCATGCTCGAAAGGTATACACAATTACAAACGACTAAGTAAAAACCTGTTATCATTCAAAAAGAGTCGTTACAACTCAAGAGGGTGCTCTTTCAAAATCATTGGTTTTAGCCATTTTTCATACAAAATTGTGCATGTGATGTTTTGTTAAAATAACTATTACATAGAGATATCATCAACAACTATTTAAAAACCTCTTTTGAATTTTTTTGAAAGAAGTATATAAGCATTGTATGTATTCTTTTAAAAAGTCAAGATATCGTCTAGCCAGACGATATATAAATACAATATTTTGAAATTAAATGTTACAACTATGAGAGCATTTAAAAGGGAATGATTCTCATCTTACATGTTTTATTCTATGATCTTTCAAATGGAACTAAAACCAACCAATTTAGTGTCAAGGGGCATTTCGGGAAGCACCAATACTCAAGTGTACATTTAAGAATGCACTGTGAACATTTTCATATTTTTACATGGGTAAAGTTCAAATTGCATAGTCAATATTTAGTAACAAAATATCTTGAAATGACTGGCACGTTGCCAACTGATTTGGTAACGTCGACCTAGAAAAATGCAAGAGTGAAATACTTTTTATTGAATTTTTTCTATGAAGAAGATTTTGTTATGAAGAAAAAAAGATTTATTTGTGACTTTGACAATAAAACACGACAGAGCGTGCATAATGGCGATTATCGTGACGATTTGCTCACAATGCTTGATGTATCACATAGAAGCATGACTCCAAATGCCATTGTAGAACTTATCACCTATCTTTCAAAAGCTCCGCATTTATAAGACACACCCCTTTCTCTCTGATTGGTCGAACTTGTACACACCTTTGTCATACCCTCAAAACAAACAATACTTTATTTTCTTCGTCTTCACAAAAAAAATGCGTTCCCAGTTTCTAACAGCAGTAATATCTAGCAATTACAAAGATGATTCAAGTGTGTTTCACCCTTTATCGTAAGGAAACTGAGAATATTTGTTGTGCTGCACGGTGGCAAGAGAATTCATAATACACCTTGCCAAAAGACATGAAAAGATGCCTTTTAAAGTTACAGGTATTATTTGTTACTTACATACAACAATACAATTGTTATTTACATTTTTCGCAATGAAACTGAGCTTGTTTGTCGAGTTGCGGCAAAAATGTGTGACAGGGCACGTATTAACGAGATGATAGAACAAGAAACTACCAACCTTAATTCACCAACGCATTCTATTCAACAATACTACCACTATCGTGACGATTTGCTCACAATGCTTGATGTATCACATAGAAGCATGACTCCAAATGCCATTGTAGAACTTATCACCTATCTTTCAAAAGCTCCGCATTTATAAGACACACCCCTTTCTCTCTGATTGGTCGAACTTGTACACACCTTTGTCATACCCTCAAAACAAACAATACTTTATTTTCTTCGTCTTCACAAAAAAAATGCGTTCCCAGTTTCTAACAGCAGTAATATCTAGCAATTACAAAGATGATTCAAGTGTGTTTCACCCTTTATCGTAAGGAAACTGAGAATATTTGTTGTGCTGCACGGTGGCAAGAGAATTCATAATACACCTTGCCAAAAGACATGAAAAGATGCCTTTTAAAGTTACAGGTATTATTTGTTACTTACATACAACAATACAATTGTTATTTACATTTTTGCAATGAAACTGAGCTTGTTTGTCGAGTTGCGGCAAAAATGTGTGACAGGGCACGTATTAACGAGATGATAGAACAAGAAACTACCAACCTTAATTCACCAACGCATTCTATTCAACAATACTACCACTCCAAACACAATCATATTCTTCCTGATTCGTCAAACCTACAATACATCCTTAACTTGCTCCCAAGAGAGTGCATTCCTCCTACGTAGCCTTGTCAAAATAAACATTCTAACACGTACTAACATAAAATTACAACAACAAAAATACATATTCAGATTATCGAAGAGTTTATTACAAGAAACTGATCTTGTTTGTCAAGTTGCGGCAAAATATGTGACAGGACATGTATTGCTAATGTGATCATATCATATTGCTATCGATGTTTAGCCTTCATTTATATAGCACGGCAATCTACAATTCCAATACCAGCACAAAACTCCCTCCCAATTTTAATCTGATTGGTCAAACCTTGTACACGCCCAAGCAAGTAAATTCCTCATAGTCTTGTCAAAAACTGAATCTAACTGGTTTTATCTTGAACTTACAACCAAGAATGCCAAGATTATTTAAATGTTTATTGTAATGAAATTGAGACTTGTGACAAATTATGTGACAGTGCATACGCTGCATATATGCTTTCAGGATAGTAAAAAAAAATACACACAAGTGTATAGCTTTCATTTTAAAACACACTGACCTTCTTTCTGATTGGTCAAACGTAGACACATCCTTAACTTGCCCCCAATGCAGGTGAATTTTTACATGGACTTGTCAAAAGTTGCACTTTAACCGGTATACTTTATCTTAAACTTACCACCAAGAATGAAATTAGTATATTGAAGTGTTCGTGTTTATTGAGTTGCGGCAAAATATGTGACAGGGAATATAATATTATAATGATGATAGTAACAAACTACCCGCTCATGCACAAAAAAAAACACTCCTTCGCTCTGATTGGTCAATCCTACAACACACCATTAACTTGCCCCCCAAAGCGAAGTCATACAATGACCTGACAAGAGATGAATTCATGCCAGTAAATTAAAAATACCTTTAACTTACAACCAATAAAGCAATTGGTATATTTATGGATTTTACTAGAGACTCCATGGTCATTTTGAAGTATTTATTGTTTATTGAGTTGTGAAAAATATGTCACAATGATATTATAAAGATGACAGTAACACAATACCCGCGCAATTGTATAGCCTTACTTTATCGCCCCATGCAACAAACCACACCCCTTCGCTCTGATTGGTCAAGCCTATACAACACTCCCCTTATTTTGCCCCCAAACCAAGCGAAGTCATATACTAACTCGACAAAAGATGAATTCCATCAGGCATTGCCATTATCTCGGAAAATGGAAGGCTTTTTGAAACGTTTGTGAAGTTTTGGCGATCGTGTGCATGGTTTTGATAGCGTCAAATATGTGACGGGCTGTGTACGTGTTCAGCACAAAAAAATCTGCTTGTATACCATCTTATACAATGTATTATCTTCAATTTACAACCACGAATGCAATTAGTACATTGAAGTGTTTATTGTTCGTGTTTATTGAGTTGCGGCAAAATATGTGACAGGGAATATATTATAAAGATGATAGTAACAAACTACCCGCAATTGATATCACCTCATGCAACAAAAAAAAACACTCCTTCGCTCTGATTTGTCAATCCTACAACACACCCTTAAGGGGATTTAGTAACTTTGTTGACATGTGCATATGTCCACAGGGTATTGTGTGAAAATTTCAAGTCAAATGGACATTGCATGGCCAAGTAATGAGCGAAAATGCAAAGTGATATTGGGTGATATTCACTAACTCACTGCATTCACTTTGTACAGGGATGAAAAACTCGCCCGGAGTTTTTCTTATCTGAATACTTCAATCGTACATATCTTTGTAACGAAAGGGAAATTTGAAAAACCGAAACCTGTCCCTTGATTTTATTGTTAATACGAATACAACAAGGTATGAGTGAACCGCTAGAATTAAACTTTTATTTTGAGGATTTGGACAATGTTACTAAGTCCCTTTAACTAGCCCCCAGATTAAGCGAGGTCATACAGTGACCTGACAAGAGATGAATTCATGCCAGCAAATTAATAATACCTTTAACTTACAACCAATAAAGCAATTGGTATATTTATGGATTTTACTAGAGACTCCATGGTAATTTTGAAGTATTTATTGTCTATTGAGTTGTGGAAAAATATGTGACAATGATATTATAAAGATGACAGTAACACAATACCCGCAATTGTATAGCCTTACTTTATCGCCCCATGCAACAAACCACACCCCTTCGCTCTGATTGGTCAAGCCTATACAACACACCCCTTATTTTGCCCCCAAACCAAGCGAAGTCATACAATAACTCGACAAAAGATGAATTCCAGCAGGCTGGTATTGCCATTATCTCGGGAAAATGGAAGGCTTTTTAAAACGTTTGTGAAGGTAGCGTCAAAATATGTGACGGGTAGTGTACATGTTCAGCGCAAAAAGAAAATTCTGCTTATATACCATCTTACAATATATAATGGTATTGTCCTCCAAATTTTACTTAGCCATCTCATAAACTAACAAAAAACACGCATAATAATTGCCGAATAGCACCACATCAACAAAAGGAACAAAAACCACTAACTAAGGTGACGAAGATATATGGGGCACATAAAAGGTGCACACAAATAAAAAGGGGTCACACAACAAGTTATTTTTTAATGGAATGATTAATGATAGTTTCAGCCAAACCATTCGAGCGATTCATTTTTTTTTTCTTTAAATGTTCACACTAGCTTTATCATTTTCAGCTTACAAAATTCATTCTTTTGAAGAGTTCACAATTTGCCCTCTTTAGCGTCACCCTAAACAATAACGCCTATACCATTATATTTTGTTCAATTCTTGTATTTTTGTCGTTTCTTTTTGTGCGTATTTTGCCAGTTGCTGCAAAATTCTAAACCTCTGGTTAATTTGGACGGAATTTCAACTTGAAATAATATAAATAATATAAATATTCCTTAAATAATTTAAGCTAACACAAATCGGGAAGTTACTCCGAAGTAGCTAAATCACGCTCAGATATGCCTATACAGCAGAACAAAAAGTCTCTTAAAGGGACTAAATAACATTGTCCAAATCCTCAACATTCAATTGAAATTCTAGCGGTTCCCTCATACCTTGTTGTATTCTTATCAACAACAAAAGCATGGGACAGGTTTCGGTTTTTCAAATTTCCCTTTCATTAAAAAGATATTTACGATTGAAGTTTTCAGATGTCAAATTATCCAACGGATCGTCAGAACCGTGTACAAAGTGAGTGCAATGAGTTGGTGAATGTCACTTTGCATTTTTGCTCATAACTCGGCCATATAAAGTCCATTTAACTTGAACACCCAATGGACATATCAGATAATAATAATATATATTGTATCAACCACTCATCACTTTTTGCAAAGTTACGAGGTCCCTTTAAGAAATTGCGCTACTTTATACAAATTCTTACTGAAGTTAAGGAAATGAGCTCAGTATTTACCAAGATCTTCAGCCGCGTGTGTGATGCAACCTTCCCGCCTTGAAAATAAATTTAAACAACTTAAAGGGGACCACCAGGCAAAGAACAACACATTTTTATATGTTTTGGTACCGTTTCGTGATATTAAATAGATACCTAACATTTTGTAAAGGGTTGTGTAATTCATAAACAAAGCAATTAATTTCCAGCACTTACGGAACCACTACTATTTCCTGGTTCCATACGGGCCAAACATTTGCGAGTGCGCCAATGCTATTCACGCATACGTTTGTATAGACAATAGAATCCCGGGCTATTCGTTCGCTCTGCACACATTAGTCTTCAAAATTCAGACCGCTAAACGCATGCTTTAGAATGGTGATGCGTTTTCCAATTATATATTTTTTCTGGAAACATATTTGTTGTGAACTTGTTGATGGAATGGAATACTAAAGATGTTATCTTTCTTTAATAAGAATATTATTTTTGGGTGGTGGTACCCTTTAAGACAGAACGCAAATATAAACATCTCCACCAAAGCTTCCCATGCAAGCGATCTCGAATTGTTTTCTTTATAAATTGCAAAAGTTAAGTGGATGCAAATATACACAATTCCACTATAATGCTCTTGAGTTACGCTGGAATCGACTTTTCTTGAATCTGTTTATATAGAGGGTAGTATTGCAAACAAAATTATAGAACTGTTAGATAAGAACTCCTGTCGAATATTGCGTAAAACTATATCTTCCTGTTACACTATGTAACGGAGACGAACTGCATAGCCATGTAGAAAATGTTTGGATTTGGTGGACAATAATTATTACTAGCACTTCCACCTTTTAACATGTTGAAAGGTGTGATACCATTTTCAAGCTTACATTACCAATGAAAATACCGATGAAAAAGACCGATGGAATTTCTTATGTAAACAACGGGGAACTCGCAACTTCCCCTCTGTCGCGTTCATAATGCAGGGGAATTTAATCGCCTTTTGCATTCAAAAAGTGAAGAATTGTTGATAGAAAAAAGCCACTAGCCTATACTTTCAATAAATTTGTTAGTGATCCGTTTTAAATATTGTTCTGTTCATCATTTGGTTTTATAAATATATGCTTTATAATAAATATATTATTATAACGGTGTTCATGAATTGAAATTTTTTTTTTTACCTTTATATTCATGCAACATACAAGTAAAACGGGGCCCCTTGGTAGATCAGTTGTTTAACTGAAAGGGCAACCCTGTTGAAATAAAACGTTAATAAATAATAAATAAATAAATAAAACGAATCAATTTATACGTAAACAAAACGTCAACAAAAAACACGTGCACGATACTCGAGGTTCACTTTACACGAGCTAGCTATGGCGCAGCATAATTATTATCGCATGCCGTGTTCCGAAAAAAGCGCGCGTTACACTGCTTTAGCCGGAACAAGAACGACCTTTGACCATTTTCATCGGTATTTTTCACCCGAACCATTTCAAGCTGACCGTTTCATCGGAGTGACACCGATAGAAAGAGAATTTCTCCTACTCTAAAGTAGGAGAGTTTAATCGCCTATTTCTCTTCTTTTCATCGCCTATTCTATCGGCTTTTTCACCTCTGTAGCATTCATGCTGGCCGTTTCATCGGATGCGTCCGGACGCATCCGATGAAAAGTCAGTGAGCTTGAAAGCAACATAAGTGTCATTGTACGTGTTTTCTTTGAATCCGTTCAAACGAAAAATAAATCGAATCCATACTAATTTCTGTACTGAAGCCTAGATAGTATATATTTCGTCCATCTTATCTAGTTGTTCTCTTTTAAAGCATCTTTACAAAAATGAAATAAAGCAAAGAAAGAAAGAAAGAAAATAGGAAAGAAATCGATCAAAACATGGAAGAGCTATGAAATCGAACAATTAAAAAAATCCATACTATTTTATGTCGTGATAACCTGTCAAACTATTCTCTTTAGTTCCTTATTTTGCACTCTTTTAAAATATGTATTTATTAGAAAGAAAAAATGACATTAAATAGTTTAAAGGGACTTGAAACATTGTCCAAATCCTCTAAATCCAATTGGGAGTTCTAGCGGTTCCCTCATACCTCGTTGTACTCGTATTAACAATAAAAGCATGGGACAGGTTTCGGTTTTTTCAAATTTCCCTTTCGTTCAAAAGATATTTACGATTGAAGTGTTCAGATGTTAAATTATCCACTAACAACTAACTTTGCATGTTTGCTCATTACTCGTCCAAATAACGTCTATTTAACTTGAAATTTTCACACAACACCCAGTGGACATATCTGATAACAGCAATATACATTGTATCAACCACTCATCACTTTTTGCACATATCAACAAAGTTACTAGATCCCTTTAAACATGTATTAGAAAGCAAAGATGCCATTAAATCGTTTAAGTGAAAGGGACAAGGGAGGGAAACCTGTCTAAACATGAAAAAGCAAACGACGAAGAACAGGTCTGAATCCATACTAATTGTTTACTTAAAATCTATCAGCGAGTAAAAACATACATAACAAAACCACACACAGAGGGCATAAATATATGGGGCACATAAAAGGTGCACACAAATAAAAAGGGGTCACACAACAAGGTATTTTTTAATGGAATGATTAATGATAGTTTCAGCCAAGCCATTCGAGTGATTCATTTTTTTCTTCATATTTTCACACTATAGATTATATAGCTTTATAATTGTCAGCTTACAAAATTCGTTCTGTTGAAGAGTTCACAATTTGCCGTCTCTAGCGTCACCCTCAATAATGAAGCCAACCATTTTATTTGGTTAAATTCTTGGGTTAATTTTGTTTCTTTTCATCTTTTTTGGGTGCATATTTTGCCAGTTGCTGCAAAATTAGAAACCTCTGGTTAATTTGGACGGAATTTCAACTTGAAATATAATTATTCTGGGTATTTTTGGTTTTCCATATTACCTCAGCAACTCATTGTGAAGAATAATATTAACTACAATCGACTAAAATATTCCTTAAATAATTTAAGCTAACACAAATCGGGAAGTTACTCCGAAGTAGCTAAATCACGCTCAGATATGCCTATATAGCAGAACAAAAAGTCTTTTAAAGGGACTTATTGTCCAAATCCTCAAAATCCAATTGGAAATCTAGCGGTTCCCTCATACCTTGTTGTATTCTTATCAACAACAAAAAGCATGGGACAGGTTTCGGTTTTTCAAATTTCCCTTTCATTAAAAAGATATTTACGATTGAAGTTTTCAGATGTCAAATTATCCAACGGAGGATCGTCAGAACCGTGTACAAAGTGAGTGCAATGAGTTGGTGAATGTCACTTTGCATTTTTGCTCATAACTCGGCCATATAAAGTCCATTTAACTTGAAATTTTCACACAACACCCAATGGACATATCAGATAATAATAATATATATTGTATCAACCACTCATCACTTTTTGCAAAGTTACGAGGTCCCTTTAAGAAATTGCGCTACTTTATACAAATTCTTACTGAAGTTAAGGAAATGAGCTCAGTATTTACCAAGATCTTCAGCCGCGTGTGTGATGCAACCTTCCCGCCTTGAAAATAAATTTTAAAAACTTAAAGGGGACCACCAGGCAAAGAACAACACATTTTTATATGTTTTGGTACCGTTTCGTGATATTAAATAGATACCTAACATTTTGTTAAGGGTTGTGTAATTCATAAACAAAGCAATTAATTTCCAGCACTTACGGAACCACTACTATTTCCTGGTTCCATACGGGCCAAACATTTGCGAGTGCGCCAATGCTATTCACGCATACGTTTGTATAGACAATAGAATCCCGGGCTATTCGTTCGCTCTGCACACATTAGTCTTCGCAATTCAGACCGCTAAACGCATGCTTTAGAATGGTGATGCGTTTTCCAATTATATATTTTTTCTGGAAACATATTTTTGTGAACTTGTTGATGGAATGGAATACTAAAGATGTTACCTTTCTTTAATAAGAATATTATTTTGGGTGGTGGTACCCTTTAAGACAGAACGCAAATATAAACATCTCCACCAAAGCTTCCCATGCAAGCGATCTCGAATTGTTTTCTTTATAAATTGCAAAAGTTAAATGGATGCAAATATACACAATTCCACTATAATGCTCTTGAGTTACGCTGGTATTGACTTTTCTTGAATCTGTTTATATAGAGGGTAGTATTGCAAACAAAATTATAGAACTGTTAGATAAGAACTCCTGTCGAATATTGCGTAAAACTATATCTTCCTGTTACACTATGTAACGGAGACGAACTGCATAGCCATGTAGAAAATGTTTGGATTTGGTGGACAATAATTATTACTAGCACTTCCACCTTTTAACATGTTGAAAGGTGTAAGTGTCATTGTACGTGTTTTCTTTAATCCGTTCAAACGAAAAATAAATCGAATCCATACTAATTTCTGTACTGAAGCCTAGACAGTATATATTTCGTCCATCTTATCTAGTTGTTCTCTTTTAAAGCATCTTTTAAAAAATGAAATGAAGCAAAGAAAGAAAGACAATAGGAAAGAAATCGATCAAAACATGGAAGAGCTATGAAATCGAACAATTCAAAAAATCCATACTATTTTATGTCGTGATAACCTGTCAAACTATTCTCTTTAGTTCCTTATTTTGCACTTTTTTAAAATATGTATTTATTAGAAAGAAAAAATGACATTAAATAGTTTAAAGGGACTTGAAACATTGTCCAAATCCTCTAAATCCAATTGGAGTTCTAGCGGTTAACTCATACCTCGTTGTACTCGTATTAACAATAAAAGCATGGGACAGGTTTCGGTTTTTTTCAAATTTCCCTTTCGTTAAAAAGATATTTACGATTGAAGTGTTCAGATGTTAAATTATCCACTAACAACGCAAACACTGTGTACAAAGAGAGTGCAATGAGTTAGTGAATATCACTTTGCATGTTTGCTCATTACTCGTCCAAATAACGTCTATTTAACTTGAAATTTTCACACAACACCCAGTGGACATATCTGATAACAGCAATATACATACTTCTGCTCTAACACTGCACTAACACCGAACTTGAAATCACCATTTCTTAAATCCCTAGGGGCTAGTGTTAGTGAATGGGAAATTTGTACGCAAATCCTTAACACCAGCCATGAAGCTCAGTTCAAGCAGACGATATTTCCATAAAATTACAACACCAGCCACCGGAAGTTGCAAAATTTCAGAGGTCAACTCTTAACACCGCAAGAGTTCAAGTTCGGTGTTTAGGCCGGTGTTAGTGTTTATTAAACACTAACACCAGCGTTAAACACCGAACTTGAAATCACTCATTGTATCAACCACTCATCACTTTTTGCACATATCAACAAAGTTACTAGATCTCTTTAAACATGTATTAGAAAGAAAAGATGCCATTAAATCGTTTAAGTGAAAGGGAAAAGGGAGGGAAACCTGTCAAAACATGAAAAAGCAAACGACGAAGAACAGGTCTGAATCCATACAAATTTTTTACTTAAAATCTATCAGCGAGTAATAACATACATAACAAAACCACACACAGAGGGCATACATTCTTTGAGAGAAATCAAAGAAGAAAATAATCCAGACTATTAGTCTTTTTTAAATATAATAATCACAGACAGAATAATGTCTCCGACCACTTCATTGGCGGGGACACTAACAAAATGACTTGACGAATACCAAAAGAGGGCTATTCCTCCAAGGACAGGTTATGCTATTTCCAATTACTGCTCAAAAGAAAGAAGTAGCCCCCATCAATTTAATATGCATTAAAGGTTATTCTGTATAATTTTGTAAAGCGCCTAGAGATAATCTTATATTAGGCGCTATTATAAAGCTTTAGTTTCTTCGAACACTATTAGTAGTACGTATATAAACGTGAATAAGAGAAATTATATTCCACATACTAAGAATCTTGCTCTACGATTGGTCAAAAGTTAATCACGTGATGAAATATAGTTTCGCCCATCGTTACACTCTGTAGATATCTTGGGTGAAAGTGCGTTGCACTCACTAGATAAAAAGTACTATCTACACTCCGCGGTTGCATTGAATTGAATACCAATAAGTGGCGCGATAACTCTATGCGCGCGAATTACAAATTTAATTGTATTCGTTGTGCATACGGTATACGTAGTACACTGCATACGCTATGCACTGTACATTAGAGGCGTCGATCAGCTATTCGGAGAACACAATGCATTGGCCGGGGCGAGCATTGTTTGTGAACAATTGCATTGTGTTTTCCGAACAGATCGACGCCCCTGTTGTAGTATCGTACATACAATGTTTGCATGCTCGTTCTGTGTACTCTACTAAAATGGCAGCCACAAACATAAGGTTTGAGCTTTTGGATGAGGATGAAATGGACACGTTTTTACTGGAGAGTGAAAGTAAAAATACAAAGCGACAACTTAAGTTCAGCCTGAAAGTGTTCCAAGATTATTGCGATGCGGGAATCATACATTTTGACAAACTGTCTGACATGGACTTGAAATCGCTAGACCAAGTGTTGGGGAGATTGTATGCTGGTGTGAAATCGCGAAATGGTGAGTCATACAGTAAGAAATCTCTACAAGCTTTGAGGTATGTGGTCTGCAGAGACATTTTTTGAATTTGCGAGACATAGACATTATCAAGGATACCAACTTTGCGAAACCTGGTCGAGTGTTCAAAACTGTTCTTCGGAAACTCAAGGAAGAGGGGAAAGCCAATGTAAAACGGCCTGTCAGTGAAACCGGCATGAACACGATTCAAGACAGTCTAGTCTAGACCAGGTCCAGGACTCTCCTTGTGGACTACAACGTAAAGTTTTCAATTTCATCGACATTATGACCAATTGTGCGAACAGGGGTGAAAAGAATTTGCATGTTGAACTGTTATGGAATTGTCATGGAATAACATATTGGTGAGTAGATCAAACCTAGTAACACAGTAACAGTAGACTAGTACTAGATCTAGAAGATCTAGAAGATGAGGAATATAAAGCAAATAATCACCTTTTGGTTTCAGGCGATGGCAAACTATCACTTCCTCGGCAATCTGAATGTATACGCTATCTTTCCTCAGCTTCGCTTCGGAAAGATAGCTACATCCAGATTGCCTCGGAAGTGATAGATTGTGCCATCGCCTTTACCAACGGTAATTATTGGCTTATTATATGTCTATTCATGGATAGTGCTAGGAGATACTATCCATGGTCTATTTAGGCCGTCTAACAAGTACTTATATTGCTTCTTGCAGGGCATCATTATTCATTATGTTTGAGTCTACGTATATGCATGTGATGGTTGTGTTATTTGTTGCAGGACTATTAACTATACTTATTATTTATCTATCTATCTTCAAGTATTCTGCCCACAGAATAATCAAACTTCTCTCCTAAGTGATTTTCCTTTAAAAACTTACATAATTATAGGGAATATAGCCCTTGTGTCACTGAGTCAACGATCATTTTACGCTTTCTACCTCTTGGTCTCCCGTCTTTCCCCCTCAAGTCTGCCTTCTATTACAGTTGTCAACGTGGTGCAATTTACAGATCCACTTATTTCATTAAAGGGACTTACGACATTCCTCATAATCCATTTGGAATTCTAGAGGTTCCCTCATACCTTGTTGTATTCGTATTAACAATAAAATCATGGGATCGGTTTCGGTTTTTCAAATTTCCCTTTTGTTAAAAAGATATTTACGATTGAAGTGTTCTGATGTTGAATTATCCACTGGATCGTCAAAACCGTGTACAAAGTGAGTCCAATGAGTTAGTGAATATCACTTTGCATTTTTGCTTATTACTCGGTCACTTAATGTCCATGTAACTTTAAATATTCACACAACACCCAGTGGACATATCAGATAACAACAGTACATTGTATCAACCACTCATCATATTTTTGCACGCATGTCAACAAAGTTACTAGATCCCTTTAACTTAAACAAATATATTTCATTACATACTTGCTAATGGCATATTGTTTCATGGCAATGCAAAAGTATTTGTAAATCACTTTTTATGGAGTATGACCTGCATTGAACTGAGATAAATATGGATTAAGTTAAATTTTGTTTTATTCCTTGGAAGTATTATTATGATTAAAAGTGAGCAAAGAAAAATGGAATCCCATTTTTCTTTGCTCACTTTTAATCACAATATATTCTTGGTCAGTTTCCCTATATGTTTGAATTAATTATTACAAAAAGCTGTATCGCTTCGGCGATCCCTCGCATTTATCCCCAAGTTGATTTTAATCCGCTTCGGGTTTATGTCAGGTTTATAAAGCTTCTGACTACTTGAGCAATGATGAATTAAGGGGTTTCTGGGAAGAACGCCGTCGTAGGGTTTTCTATAGCTCAGTCGGTAGAGCACCGGTCTAGCAATCCGGAGGTCTCGGGATCGAATCCCGTTGGAATCCCATTTTTCTTTGCTCACTTTTAATCACAATATATTCTTGGTCAGTTTCCCTATATGTTTGAATGAAGTATTATTATAATACCTTCCGGGGAGAAGTATAGGGACACAAAATCACAGTATGTCTTCAAAGCTGGGTCGAAGTACGTATTAAAAATAAATCAATCAGAAATAGAGAAGTACATTCACAATCAACAACAAATATTGTTGTCAGAGTAAAACAAAAATCTAGGTGAGGAGTTGTTGAGTAGAAATCTATAAACAAAATTAAAAAACGGTGCAACGTGATGCTTGAAGTGAGCCATTAACTTTGTACAATTTCAACCAAAATCACTTTTAGCATTCCCACTTCTCTTTTACCTTGTTTGGATAAAGGTAACAAAAGAATGAAATGGGTTTTGGCTTTTTAAATGTCTCCATAATCATGGATATATTTCAGATTAAATTTGAGAGCGTCTATAGACGGCTTCCGACCGTAATGAAGAGTATCTGAATTTGGATACTCAATCGTCCATATTATTCAAATTCGGATACTTCACGCGAACGATCGAGATAAAATCAGACATAGATTTTCTCTGTTTTCACGATAGGTAAACTTGAATTCATTCCTTTTCAAATAAATTCTCACATATCATTCTCAAGAATTGTACAATGAAATTGGTATATGATTAAAGTCTCAAACATTGCTTTTTTGGGAAAATATAGAAAGTTAATGGATCACTTTAATTCTTACTATACTAAACTATGAAAACGCAATTCAGACACACTTTATATGTATATGCCAATATCGTGGGAAGGGTTAAGGTTAAAGAGAAGATTGGTTATTGTTTGCTTTTATTTCTGCTCTTTCCAAGTAAAACACAATCGTATACCTAATGCCTTACACCACAAAACGATCAATAAGTCGGGAAAACTGATTGTGCTGCTGTTTATAAAACATTAAAATAGAAGTCATTACCTTTAAAATGGTATTTCATTCGTCATATTTAGACTAAGCAAACCCTCTCAAAATAAACACCAAATATTTGGAATATGGCTAAAGCATGTTTAAAATAAGGGAGAAATGGGCCATTTAAAAGATCAGTTTCCATTCAAGCGCTGTAATAAGATCACATTTATTAGATGAAAATTGATTTTTAAACATGATTTCCGACACTCAAAATGTTACAGAAGCTTGATTAAGATATGCTTATTCAGGAAATACCAAAATCCTAAATCTCATATTTTGAACACAATTTTACTATTTTAGCTAATAAAAGAGAAACCACCACAGCGACATAACGGTCGTTTTGTGGTGTATTAAGGTCACCTATACTATAGATCAAGTTACACCTATTTCTTTAAAAAATACATGCATACTGCAAAAAATTAAGTACATTAAAAAGATGCATAAATGCAAACAAGAATGTTTCGATGAAAAGTTTACAAATAAATTTTAAACAAAAATGATTGCAGCTAGGAGACCGCCGGCCCTGGCAACGAGTCAAATCGAATAAATTGCGCCGACCGACAACTACGTCATTGTTATTGAATTCTGAAACTCCCTCCTGCTGATGCGGCATTTATCTTTTTTTTTTCTCGAAGTTTTTGATTTCTTTCCGAAATGTGATGTCAGGGGCGTCGATCCTGGGGGGGCAGGGGGGGCGGTCGCCCCCCCAATGAAAATATTGGGGGGGCGAACATATCATTTCGCCCCCCCAATAATTCCGAAAATGAGGAAGAAAAAATCAAGTGATATAATGCCAAAGAGGGGAAAGACACATTTATCAATAATTAATCTTCAAAATAGTCGTTTTCTAGTTTGAAAAGGACTGTAAATCTCCTTTTTGCCGCGCGCTTCGCGCGCAAACAGTTTCTCATGTTGCAAGTTTCATTTTGGTTGCGGGAACTCACATGTGTTGGGCAGTGTAATATCTCATACGCACACCTCAAACGAAGTTAATTAAACCCTCATCTATAGATAGCCCACCGTCACAGAAAATAAAACAATCTGAAATATATCTTTCAGTCAATTCGGTCCATATGCGCTGAACGCAAATCATATTGAAATATTTTCATGTCCCCCCCACCCCCCCCCCCCCCCCCCACATTTGAAAGTGATGAAGATTGTCCCCCTCCCTTTGTCATTATGTATGTTTGGTTCCATACTTATATACTTCATATTACGTGAAATTTCTGTCTCAGGTGTGCACCAAATCGCACAATTTCACGCCCAAAAATACAAAAGCTCCCTACTGTGGGAGGGGGACACCCCCTCCCACACCCTCCCCCGCTCGGTCGCTTCGCTTCCTCGCAATGTCTCCCCTCCAGTTTTGAGAAGTTGTTGACGCCCTTGCTTAGTTTCATGGGAGCCCAATGCCCCTAGACTATTTCGATGGCTCTATATACAGGTTCACGTGGATCCATCTCATGCAAGGCTCAATCTTTTCCTCGCTATGCCCTATAGGTTCACTATTTCATACAATTTTTACACCCATGATAGGAGTTGCAAATGTCTGAAATCTAAAAGCTTCCGGGGGCTCCGCCCACTGGACCCCAAGTATTGCCCCCAAATGTGGGTGCCCCCCAAAATCAGGTCTTCGAGCCATTAAGACACTTACAATGAGCGCATAATACAACTTCCGGGCATGCCAATGTGGGGCTTTTAGCTCACTCAGTGGTCACTCTGGAAAAAATTCAAATTTCGCCCCCCCAATATCAAAAACGGATCGACGCCCCTGTGTGATGTTTGCTCTGAACAATTACGGAGGTGGTATTGAAATGTCGCACAATTGTATATAGAGGTTATAGAGCCTATATCATACTGCCTTATTCCTTCTAAAGAAGGAGTAAACAAAAGATGACGGCATAGAAAAATAGATAAAACAGGTGCCTGTTATATTTATTTTTTTCTAAAAAGGAAAACCGCAAACTATTGGAATGCACAAGTTATTGAACTTGACAGCTGTTTTTTGGACAAAAGTAAGAAAGACTTTGCTACCAACATTTTTTTTATTTTTTGTTCATGTCGCTCTGTTTCTCCGTGACTAGGTTGCTTATATAATAGCACAATTGAATCTGTAAACACAATATTATCACGATCACAAAACGGTCGTTTGAATTGTCTTGTTCGATTTGTTTAGTCAGACAACACTCCTTGGGTATCATCCGAAAAATAATAGTGTGGGAAAAAACAAGAGCATCACACTCTGTAAGAGCTGTCAGTCTGCTAAAGGAACAAAAGGATGAAGATAATGAAAATGTTTGATAGTATGTAACATGGGCGTCGATCTGTCATTGATACCCATTCATCAGGGGGGATGATCTATTCATTCATCCCCCATGTCGCTCTGTTTCTCCGTGACTAGGTTGCTTATATAATAGCACAATTGAATCTGTAAACACAATATTATCACGATCACAAAACGGTCGTTTAAATTGTCTTGTTCGATTTGTTTAGTCAGACAACACTCCTTGGGTATCATCCGAAAAATAATAGTGTGGGAAAAAACAAGAGCATCTGTCAGTCTGCTAAAGGAACAAAACAACAACAGGCAAAGGGTGGAGGAAATTTAAATGTTTGATGGGAAATCGAGCAAATGCTAAGGAAAAGTACATCTAGATAATCTGCCTCCATTACGGGTGGGAATCGAACCTTGTCCACTAAATCCGCAATCCGTCGATTCACCAAATGAGCTTTAAAAATACCGTATATGAATCCGTTGAAGTGGTTTAAAGCTGTATGTTATCATTTAAAACGTATAGTTATTTAAAGTGGCCAGGCAAATGCATGATATCTTCTGTTCATCTCTATTAGTGTACACATCAACTATTTGTAAACCATTTGACCCAAACATATTTTGTTTATTTTAAAACATTGTAGTAATTATTTGTCTCCATATTGTGAAGCCCCCACTTCTGAAAACCTCTCCAGAGTAGAATTCTATTGTTTACCTGTTGTGACATCATCATCCATTCACTACTCAGTTACAAAGAAGTTACCTTCACCCAAGCTGAGTGCCTAATCGCAATAGCATCACACGGTTGAATAGAATACCAACTCACACACCTTCAATTTCAATAGCTGTTGCTACGTCAGAAGAAAAAACACTGTCTAAGCTATTGCATGGAGGTATGCAGGGCATGCTTTTGTGTGGATGTTCTTTTTGTACTTAATTTTTCATCCTTTGTTACTCTCATGGTAGCTGACCAGTGATTGACAGATGATGTCACAACAGGTCAACAATAGAATTTACTCTGGAGGGTTTTTTTAGGAGGTGGGGCTTAGCAACATGAAGAAAAATAAATGATAAAATGTTTGCAAATATACAAAACATATTTAGGTCAAACCGTTTACAAATATTGAATGTGTACACTAATACAGATGAACAGAAGTCAACATGCATTTGGTTTGCAGGGCCCATGACTGAAGGGTTGGGAATGGAGGTTGTTTTCATTTGAATAGGAGCCGTTAACGCAAGCGGGCGCAATGCACACACCTGGAAGAAATAAATAAAACTAGAACAAATAATTTTTTTTTTTTAAACAATCAATATGAGAGTATCAGAATCAACAGCAATGTTGGTATATTTATTTCCATGAATGTGTAGGTTTTATAACTTCAAATTTATTTCATATCGTCACGCTGTATAATGTACAACGGTACAAGTGGTTCGAAAAGCGCCATCTACGAGTACATTCCCACGTTTGACGGCCTGTAGACCAATCCGGTTTCAAGTCTACGTCTGCCATAACCGGGGGGCTTCAAGCATGTCTAGCATGCTGAACAAAGGTCACTGATTGTTTAGGAGACAATAATACACCTGACATGTTGCATAACGGTTAAAACCTGTTCAAATTAATTATCGTTTGTTGTACTCTTGGAAGCCCCCCCCCCCCCCCCCCCAGTTATGGCCCTATAGACCTGAAACCGGATTCGTCTTACAAAATATTGAAATAGCGAGTTAACAAAATAAACACTACCTGATAAACGGTTTAAGAATTACGATTGTTTAATGAGGGCTACCAATAAAGAACATAATACAGAGTAGCTATGTTCAGATATATATCTATAGGTAAAGATAATTAAATTACAGCAAGTAAACATTTCGAAAA
The DNA here is from genome assembly GCA_037951105.1 of Echinarachnius parma. NCBI lineage: Eukaryota > Metazoa > Echinodermata > Echinoidea > Clypeasteroida > Echinarachniidae > Echinarachnius > Echinarachnius parma. Next base: position 92,204 of record JBAMJV010010098.1, read on the forward strand.
GAACCATAATCTACACACAAAAATATCAGATTAACCTGCAAATCCTTGAAAATGTTTAATCACATTATCATAGCGTACTCCGACTGATTGATGGAGGCTCGGTGTGGGGGGAGGGGGGGGGGGGGGCACGTGAATTTGTTGGCGACACAAGCTAAGTATTTTAAATTACCCTCATTTTTGGTTAATCTTCCGCATTATCAGTAATCATGATTATTTATTATTTTAAATCCTATTTTATAGCACTATCATCATTATAATAACCATGTATTTTGATAAATGATACTAACATCGGTATTATTCTATAAGGATTTCATTCCTTTCCGGCCGCTAACCCAGTCAGAATAATGTTACATTTTTATACGGCTCATTATGTAATTTCTTTCAGTATATTTGCATTCTGTATTTTAATCTTGTTGTCATTCTTCATGCTTCAATTGTATTGTTGCAATGTTATACTTCTTTAGGGGTGGGGTGAAATAAACTGGAAATGAAAAATGAAAAAGAAATTACTTTAGGATGTATTTATTTATATTATTAACTTTTTCATAACGAACACGATGTATCATAACCACGCGTTCAATGAACTATACGGTACAGATTATTTAATTCGTAATACCAGCATTTTCTTGAAAACACACGTTTTCTTACCGCATTTGCAGACGAACTGACATCCGACTATCAATAATTTATAGGAATTCCTGCTAAAAAGCAATCAATTACAAATACAGGACTGTTATATGAATATTCTTGATGTCATTAACCCACCATCTGCTATTCTGTGTTTAAAAAGAAATGAGTAACAAAGGATGGTGTGCATTTTATTTTAAAGGGGGTAGTTTAGTTTTGGTAAGGCTGAACTTTAGTACCACAAACCGGGACAGTAACATTATAAACTAATAGGTATTACTCCACCATGCTCGAAAGGTATACAAAATTACAAACGACTATGTAAAACGCCCGTTATCATTCAAAAAGAGCCATTAAAACACAAGAGGGCGCTCTCTAAGAAGGCATTGGTTTAAACCATTTTTCATACAAAATTAAGCATGTGATCTTTTATTGAAATAATGATTAGGTAGATAGATCATCAACAACTATTTAAAAAACGCTTTTGAAAATTTGTGAAGAAGTGTAAGCATTTTTTTAATTTAAAAAAAAAATCGTCTAATTATTTGGGCCCCAAAAAATTATAAGATCAGATATATTTATTGATATTTCAGCCGTTTCTGGACCGATTTTGACCAAATAAAGTTTATTCTGCCATTAAAATTACATGTTCTCTCAAATTCGACACTCAGTTTTTCATTACCCTCACAAAAAAATTGTGATGTGCAGCGCCCTCTCTACCAAAACTAAACTACCCCTTTAATTATATAATTATAAAAGGGAACGGGTAACATTGTCCAAATCCACAAAACTTACTTAGAACTCTATACTGGTTCTCTCATACCTCGTTGTATTTGTATTATCAATACAAGTTTCCAAATTTCCCTTTCGTTAAAAATTTACGATCGAAGTGTTCGGATTGCTAATTATCCACTGGAAAGTTAAATCTGTATACCTAGTCAGTACAATCATGAGTTAGCGAATATCACTTCGCATTCTCGCTCATAACTTGGCTACATAATATTCATTTAACGTGAAATGTTCACAAATTACTCAGTGGACATATCAGAACACGACAATACATATTTTTATCAACCACTCATCATTTTTGCACATGTCAACAAAGTTACTAGATCCCTTTAAATATGGTACATATTTCGTTTAGATTATGCCATTTATATGTTATATAGTTTATTCATGACCATATGACCATCCTTGAATTTGTTTTTAAATAATATCATATACACTCAAACATTTAATTGTGATCCTTTTAAATGAATTACTAGTATCACAATTATCTCATTTTAAGAAAAAAATATATACTGGAAGTCTATATAGGGCACTTATATGAAGTAATATACTTTTAATAATAACATTATATTTTACCATACTAAGTGAAATGTAATTAATTACTTTGATTTTCTGATGATAAAAAGATGAATTTTCGTTCGGCCAAGTAATAACATTCCCCCATTCATTTATTTGCAAACCCCTTTTCAAAACCGAACGATCTAATTACCTTTGGGACTA
>JBAMJV010010099.1:0-70494 GCA_037951105.1 Echinarachnius parma
CACTCTACAAAATGCATACTAGCAACTGCCCACAAGACCTGGCTGATATGCTTCCTCCTCCTCTGGATAGACGGCGTGTGACTAGGTACAGCACATCACTGCCAGACCACGCACTCACCACTCCTGATGCTCGAACATACACTCTGGATAGAAGTTTTATTCACTCGGCTGTTCGAACATGGAACTCTCTTCCAGATCATATTGTTGGCAACATAACAACCACTGGTCTTCAATCCTTTAAAGGCCGTGCGCATGTTCACCTCTTGTCAAAGTAGTTTTTTAGTATTAATATATATTTTGTTTGTTTAATTTTATTTTTTGAGTTTGATGCAGTGGACCATTTGATTGGCCCTCTAGAGTCACAATAACACTCTGGTGGGCTATTGTTCACACTTGCACCTTATATACAAAAAAAAAAAAAAAAACACACTCCTTGAGATATGTGACCGGCTATATAAAAACCAACCACTTGTATAGGCAAAAATCAATTTTGAGATTTCTATGCCATTCGAAAGGGCCGTTCATCAGCTTTGATATGTGGATGTAGTGTGGCAAGATCGGTAGAGCGCGCGCTTTCTGATCATGAGATCCCGAGTTCGAACCCTGCCCACTGCCTTTGTCCTTCAGCAAGACAGTTTATCCACAGTTGCTGCTCTCTACCCAGGTGTATAAATGGGTACCATGGTCGGGTGTTAATTAGCCTTTGCGCCATCATCAGTGGCAGCACGGCTAGTATGCTCCCCGGGGAGTTGAGAAAGTATGCAATATCATTGTGTGGGTTTGAAATGTACCTGATGACCATGGGTATTAATATTAATATGCGCGGTAGAATATATATACATAGTTTCCGCGCTCTATAAATGATTTATTATTATTATTATTATTATATGATACCCGTTGTGGCCGTTTATATTAATTTGGACAATATTTGGCAGAGTTATGATATGTTTGTATATATACACATAATGCGTTAAGTTGAAACTGAGATATTGACTTTTAATTAGACAACCGTAAAAAACATACCGAGTTTTCTTTCAAAATCGTTAATCACTTTGCAAGGGATTAATATTTCAAGTTATTTTTTGCACTAAAAAGAGCAAAGACTATCATGCTAGTTAAATTTAAATTTTAAACATGTTAATTTGCCTCCTGGGACCGATTTCAACTTCGGAAGCCCATAACTGCAAAACGTAATTACCGTGAGTTTTGATATATATATAACCGGTCGCATTATGTTCAGAAGTGCAAGGATCATCGTCTCTCAATTGACGTGGTAGATGAGTTCAGGCCGGGGGGGGGGGGGGGCTTCAGGCTTCAGACTGGGGTAAGGCCCCAAGGGGCCCCTTTTGTAATTTTGTATGTCGTAGACCCGCCATAATTCTGGTTTAAGCAAATGTGACAGGGAATTACTTTATACAAACTTCCTGGTATGCGTTCCGAAGTGCAAGGATCACAATGCTATACCAATAATGGCGCAGAATGATGATGTTCCCCCTAGTAGAAGCCTGAAATGACCCTGGTTAAAGCCAAATAAAGTTACCGAAAGGCATCTATATTCTAATATTCAAACGAATCGATCAATATTGTTGAATAAGTATTTTAAAAAGGGCTTGTGTGGTAAAATCCGAACCTTAGTATCGTTAAATGCATAAATATCGGAAGAAATCCAATGTGAGCCAGTGAAATTTGGCCTAAATCCACCGCCCGTTTGCACCTGTCCACGCCGCTATAGCGCTAGGCTGGAGATATCGACAAGCCCGCATACCGTGAGATAGCCTTTAGTCAAGGCTCTATATGGCTTGGAGATTCTCTATGCGATCGCGAGCTAGCTAGCTGTGAGAGAGCTAAATACTAGTAAACTGGCTCCATATTCGCGCTGCCCCGCTCAAACTCAGCCTTTCGCGGTTTAATACAGTACCGGTTGTAGAACCTGCCAGACAGCACGATGCCTATCGGATAGGCTAACCGTGAGCTAGCATAGTCTTTTGCACGTAGCGCATACGCGCTTCCGCACGCGGTAAAATGAACTTTGTGAACTATTGTTTTATTTCAAGTTGGAACCAATAAATGCTCAATTAGTCAATTTCAAAGCAGTTTTTGTCCAAATATTTACATTAAACATCTAAGTTATGATAATATTCTTTCACGTGGTAGGTGATAAAAGCATATATTTCATTTTTGTATGTGGGGCGTTTCCCAATACTGTAATTTTGCTTTAAAATCCTCACTACCACTATTGATCTTGAGAACATGGCAAGTGTAATAAGCAAACAATCTTTAATTCAAGTTTGATCACAATACAACCACTCATGTCGTCAAATATTGATCAAACGTTTTGAAAGGGCGACCAGGAAGTTAACTGTATAGTTTGTAATCTGCATAAGTGTATGTTTCCACGGGGAAGCCCCACCTTCATTGCACATTTTTATTTCTATTCCGTATATTATGTTTTAACATCGGCTAATCATTGAACGATAAACAAAGTTTTTAACCATGTGGGGGGGGGGGGGAAATACGGCGACAGAGGGATGGGAGCGGGCAGAGGGGGTAAGCAAGACGGGGTCATGTGGGGGGGGGGGGGGGGCAGGGAGAAGTGGGAGAAATGGATTGGAGAGGAGGGTGCTAATGTATATTGAGAGGGGGAATAGGGGGAGAGACTTCGGAAACAAAGTTTTATCTTTTGACTATGGGATGAAAGAGGGAAAGGGAATACGACAGAGGGACGGGAGTTAGTCGAGAGGGTGAGAAAGAGGGGATCATGGGGAGGGGCAGGCAGAAGTGGGAGAATGGAGAGGGGGAATGGGGGGAGACTTTGGAAACAAATTTTTATCTTTTGACCATGGGATGGAAGGGGGAGGGGAATACGACAGGGGTATGGGAGGGTAATACAGATGGGGACGTGGGGGGGCAGAGAGACGTGGGAGAAATGGGTTGGAGAGAGGGTAGATTGAGTGGGAGGGAAATGGAAGGGGGACTTTGGAAACAAAGTTTTATCTTTTGACCATGGGATGGAAGAGGGGAGGGGGATACGACAGGGGTATGTGAGGGTAATAAAGATGGGGACGTGGGGGGGGCAGAGAGACGTGGGAGAAATTGATGGGAGAGGGGGTAGATTGAGGGGAACGTATATGGGGGAGGGGAGAGACTTCGAATACTTCGAAAAGAGGTTTACATGTATACACAATTAGGAGCGATCGGTGGGTCCTCTTTAAATATGCTTCTAGGACATGCCACCAATAAATAATTCCTATACGAGCATGGTGTGTCATAAATTTCCTATTCAACATGTTCAAATACAATTGGACAATTGGACTATTTTCCTGATTTATAACCCACTTTACTTTGTAGTTCATGTTTAAAACATTTACAGGGATCGAGTGACGTTGCTAACATGCACAAAGTGATGAATGGTTGATAATAATGTGTATATTCCGTGATCTGATATGGCAACTAAGAAATGTGTGCAAATTCCACGTTCAATGGATGTTATAACTTATATGGCAGAGTAATGAGTGAAAATGGAAGATGATATTCGCTAACTAATTGCACTAACTTTGCACACAGTTATAACTTTCCAGCCTGTGGATAATTAAAAATTCGAACACTCCAATCGTATTTTTTATATATTTTTGACGAAAACGGAATTTCGAAAAAACCGAGACCTGTTCCAAATAAACGGGTAAGTGAGAGCTGCTAGAGTTCGAAGTAAGTTTTGTGGATTTTGACAATGTTAATCTACAGATTTGATGGTACCATCATTATGCTGACCATGAGTCGAATGATTATTATAAGTGGTTTAAAAGGACTTACCAAACAAATTGTGATATACCGGTATCCAAAAATAAACGTCTTGGCGTTGCAAGAAAAATAAGGTGTCGTCATATGCTGAGCATGAGTCGAATGATTACTATAAGTGGTTTGAAAAGACTTACCAAATAAAATGTGATATATATCCAAAAACAAACGTCTTGGTGTTGCAAGAAAGGTAAGGTAATCCGTTGTCAGTTTTCCAAGAGATTTAACATCAGGAAGAATGTATCGGATGCGGTGAGACCAGTGTGGTCGAGACGCGTAATACGGTAATAATCAACTATCCCGACAAGAGGAGGGCGGAGGAAAAGTCAGAATCGAATTCCAAAGATTCCAACAATGTTTCCTTCCGCGTCAGAAACGAATTGTCTACAAGTAATGTAAGATTATCAAGTTCGAAAAGGAATTTAGTCTGGAGAAAAATGAAGTTCACAGCTTGCACAAATGTAAATAAACGTTGAAGTGGAAGCACAAGATCCGTATTAATACATTTTCAGTGAGCATCAAACCGCGAAACGAGATTAAAGAGGAGGTCATGTGTCAGTTGTCATGGTTGTTTTCTCAAAACTCGAAGAGAGCGGTGGAAAATTATTTTGCCTATAATTATGCCTCCTAAAACATGATATACATAAAACAAGAAAATGTTGTACATCAAGTATATAATTGTGTGACGTGAGGAAAATATTTATGAAGTCCCGGTGTATATATAAACTGTTCAAACTTTTTTGTTTATGAAGATGCGCAACACACAGATTTCTCAAACAAGATTACATTCCGTATACCGATGCAACTGCATAGTAGTATTTCCAACGATCGATATTAATAGGTCTTTACAATCAGGCTGTTTCGGAGCAGTCAAACTTTACTAATAAATCATAGTGTCAAACCGAAGAGAATCAAGGTTATAGAGACGCGAAATGACGTACCGCAGTTAACTTTACACAAAAGGGCGACAATTCTAAACCGAGTTTAGACAAGGTTAGAAAAGATCAGTGATTCGCTTCCGCACGAGCAGACTTTAAACGTGATGGTTCATCCAAAAGACAAATTCGAGTGTCTGTGATATCCGGGATCCTTTATCTACTTTCCAGTTATTGAATTAACCGATATAAAATCAGATATGGACGGTTTATGTACGGTGTCCGTGCTTACTAACAGACGAGGCTGAAAATGAAGTGTTTTTAGGTTGTAAGTAAACTTTGGATTGTGACTATGTATATTAGAGCGCCGCGAAGCGAAGCAAAGCGAATCGAAGCGAACCCCCGCGCGGCTATGGAGTGTATTTTGTGGCAAGAAAGACGGATCTGTATTATTCTGTAAAAAATAATATGTATGTAAGGGTATCTACAATATTTTATTATCTTCTTCCGTATTTCGAGACCACAACCAACTTGCTGGTTATTCTGTCACGGTTAATGTGGGAGGGAAGTGCGGGATGTGGTTAAAATGGTATGCGAAGTGTTTGTCTATAGCCTATAACTAAATACACTTAGCAGATGATAGGTGGTACTATCCTTTTAAAGGGATAGTTTAGTTTTGGTATAGAGAGTACAGTATTGGTCAGTGAATTTGAGTAGCCCAAACCTGCACCATTCCATTATTAACTAATAGTTATAAGTCCACCATGCTCGAAAGGTATACAAAATTACAAATGAGTAAGTAAAAAGCCTGTTATCATTCATAAAGAGCCGTTAAAACTCAATGAATGGGAAGCTTGGAATCTCCAGTGAACTTTTCTTCACTCCAGCAATTCATGCAACCACTAGGGGGCATGCACACAAACTGTATAAGGAGAGATCAAGATTGGACATTAGAAGTAAATCTTTTAGTCAGAGGGTGGTATCAGACTGGAATAGCTTGCCAGAGAAAGTCGTTGAAGCAAAAACTGTCGATAATTTTAAGACTCTTTTTGGATAAACATTGGTGGAATCAAAGATTCAAAACAGCCGATCCTCAATGCATGCGCAACTGAAGTTTATAATAGACGTACATAAGCAACAATCAACGCAGAGAAGACCGGAAAGTCTACAGGAGTCATCCTTCTTTTCCGTACCCTGATGTGATGTGTTGTGAAGAGGGCGCTCTCTAAAAACTCATTGGTTTCAACCATTTTTAATGTGATGTTTTGTTTAAATAATGAATAAATAGAGAGATGATCAACAAATTTTTTTTTGTATGTAAATTTGTGAAAAGTGTAAGCATTTTCTTTTTCAACGACTGGTTCAAAATTATTGAATTATTGTGGGGCCCCACAATAACTACAAATTGTTATATTCATGGATATTTCAGCCGTCTCCGAACCGATTTTGATCAAATAAAGTTTATTCTGTCATTAAAATTGTATGCTCTTTCAAATTTGACACTCAGTTTTACATTATCTCACACAAAATTATTTCGTGCAGCGCCCTCTATACCAAAACTCAACTATCCCTTTAACTCTTAGTTCCTAACAATTATGGAAAGCCATTTGTAGTCTTGGAATAACACATATTCTATAACAAACACATACAAGTTTTTGAGACATCCAACAAAAATATATATCAATTATTTCAATGCTGCTTGTTAATAGCTAATACTTATTTTATTAAACTTTATGGCTTTTCATAGGACTTGATTCAACAATTTTACAAAGCAAACTAACGCATTTCAATAATTGTTAGGCCCAACTGAATCTTTGTGAGACACCCCCAAGCACGGGCGTAGACATGTCATTGATACCCATTCAACTGAGGGGGGGGGGGGGGGGTGATCTATTCATTCATCCCCCCCCACGCCCGTGCCCCCAAGGCATTCACGGTTCCAAGCTGTCAGACAATCAATGTTGCAATATTACTTACAATCAAATAAACGATTGGCCAGACATTTATGATTATTATTGATATAACGATGTGCGCGTGATTGAAGACAAATGGAGCCAACGAACAGCAAATCATGCTTTATATATAATGATGATCCACAGCATTTGTATGGCGCCATGTATCTGTTCAAACATTCAAAGGGTGCCGCTCCTCCAAAAACTCAATTTACTGCACATATTGCTTGAAAAGAAATGTTGTTAGGCCTGCTTTGAAACCTTCAAGTTTGTCAATGTTGCGAAGCACAAGAGGGAGGGGAGTTCCAGAGGCGTGGAGCAACTGAAGAGAAGGCACGATCACCATACTTCTGGAGTCGTGTCCGTGGGACGTGCAGAAGAAGACCTGACGAGCGTAGCCCTGGACGAGACTGATTCTTTTCCACCAAGGACAAACATATCAATATATGTGCACATTCAACATAATATATATATATATATATATATTTAGTAATAATATAAATAAATATATATAATCAAAACGATAGTAGCATTATGAAATTAGTTAACTACATTAACTTGATTGAACTAAATTAATACATGGAGTACATTAGACGAATGTGTCTTCTTTCATTATTACATGCACTACATGGAATTGTTGAATGTTCGTCTGATGGGAGATGGTGTCTTTCTTTGATCATGAACCTTTCTAGCAGCGTGCTGCAAGGAACCAGCCGCGATACATTCGGGAACCAGTCCCCAAACCGACGCAAACCCGACACTACACCAATAATACTGCACACCGACTGTCAACTAAACCTATAGTAATGATCACTGGCGTACCCAGGGTTTTTTCAAGGGGGGGGGGGGGTTATTTCCTCAAATTTTTTTCGAGGGGGGGGGGGGGTGTCGGTCAGAATCTTTCGAGGGGGGTGGGGGTGTCCGTCAACAAATGTTCGAGGGGGGGCGTCCGTGAAGAATTTTCGAGGAGGGTTGTACGTCAAGAATTTTCGAGGCCGAGACCGAGATCGGTCAACAACTTCCGAGTCCGAGGCCACTTGTTAAGTTGTGGCCGAGACCATTGATTATGATGGTCGAGAACGCTAAAAGGTGGTCTCAAGACCAGAACAAAGTGGTAAGGGGGGGGGGGGGGGTTCAAACCCTCCAGAACAGTCATTTTTTCATCAAAGGGGGGTTTGAACTCCCCCCCCCCCCCCCCTCCACCCCTGGGTACGCCTATGGTAATGATCATGGTGATAAGGACAGAATCACTTTGGTTTGGCGGTGTGATTCGTCTTGGCCAACCGAGTATAGTATCCTTTATACCTCACGAGAGGGCGACATTTTAGACAATCAAATGCTACCATTGGGTCTTCTGTATGATTTGAGCAAGCCTTTGCAGATAGTGAAAACCGTAAAATTTGACACAAAACATTAGTCATGATAATAAAATAATGTTGTCACATTGTCAGTATCTAGTATCCACGTATGGAGTAGCAAATGAGTTGGAGTTATTTAAAGTTGTGACGTTAAAGGGTACCACCACCCAAAAATGATATTCTTATAAATGAAAGGTAAAATCATTAGTTATTAGTCCATTCCATCAACAAGTTCACACAAATATGTTTGGAAAACGCATCACCATTCTAAAGCATGCGTTCATGGGTCTGCATGTACGAAGACTACTTTGTCCAGAGCGAACGAATCGTCTCAAATTGTATTGTCTCAAAACGTACGCGTGAATAGCATTGGCGCACTCGCAAATGTTTGGCCCGTACGGAACCAGGAAATAATAGTGGTTCCGTAAGTGGTGGAAATTAATTGCTTTGTTTATGAATTACACAACCCTTTGCAAAATGTTGGGTATCTATTTGATATCACAAAACGGTACCAAAACATATGATTATGTCTTGTTCTTTGCCTGGTGGTCCCCTTTAAATCACCAAGTATCGACTCCTGCTAGAAAATAGTCCGAGCTGTAAACAAACCATTCACTTCTTGAATCTTGACATAAATTAAATTCGCATAACGCCCTCATTATTCAAAATGTACTTATGCAATTCATATAATACTTAGCCATGCTAACCATATGAAATCGTAATTGGCTTTCTCCGGGATTCGAACCCAAGACCTCCAGATTGCTAGACCGGTCGGTGTCTTCTACTACTGATCTAGAAGACGCCTCGACGGGATGGTACTTCTCATTCAATTAGGGTCTGTTCAGTTTCAACTATTTTTGACTTGTTTAATATTTTCGGGTATAAAATGTACGGAAGCGCTTTCGAAGAGCCTCATCTCATCGTTCTTTGTTTTACAACCCCCCCCCCCCCCCCCCCCCAACCCCCACTCCCACACCCCCATCCAATTTTGGTTTATATTTTGTTAAACTGTAAGTACCAGAAGAGCTGACCATACTGACGGAAATAAATCTTAGCAAAAATGTAATTTCGACATCCGCCCTCTAAAGTCCAGTTGTTGCCATGCAGACAACACTTTCCCCAGATATGTAGCAGGCATCTCGTCATGCATTTATAAACTACTAGTACCTTGAAGAAAGTAGCCACTTACTTCGTGCATGTTCAACTCCTTCCAAACACCTCCTCGCGGGAGTGTATAATACCGTTGCACGTTTTGAAGTTTGGTCACACTGCGATTGAACTTGCTCTGTGCGCGGAGCCGGTCGGAGTACGATGCCAACAAGTGGCCGCTTTGAAGAACTGAGTCTTGACGTCTCAGTATCGTAGTATGCATTACATGCATTGGAAATTAATTAGGGGAGCATCGAACATTGCGTCGAATTGTATCGAGTCAAAGTTTGGATTATAATATAAAGCACAGCGGACCAGTCAGCTAGATCGGCCAGGAACGGCAGATTCAAGACTGGTAAGGAAGGAGTAATTAGATATTTATGTAGTTACATCAGCGTGTTGGTATTTCAGTACCTCAATGGTTTTATTACTACCTGAGGACTGTGTACTGTTTTTGTCCACAGTGGCGTGGCGTGGTCGAACTGGTTGAGGGGCCACGCTCCCGGGGGGGAGGGGCACTCGAATTATTTTTTGACGGGGGTGTGCCTCACGGAAATCTGAAATGGGGGTCTTAAGAGCTAAATACAAGCAAAAAATATAGGGTCTTTTGAGCTACAAAATCCCTCAAACGGGAGTTAAGGTGTCTAAGGAGCAGACTCAAACTAAAAAATACATGGACTTGGAGCCACCAAAGACCTACGGAAACCCTCAAATGGTGGTCTTAAAGAAGAATAATGGACTTGGCGCTACTCAACTACCTAGCCAAGTCATTCCGGGGGTCTATGGAGTGGTAATTTTTGAAAATCGGGTGTCTTGAGAGCGGCAATCGGGTGTGAAAACGGGGGTCTTGTAAGCGGCACATACCCGTCTTATATTATACATGAGTGCCCTCCCCCCCCCCCCCCCCGGGGGGGGGGGGGCACGCTCTTTTTATCCTTTAAGGTTTGTTTTATATAGAGACAAACACCGCTTAACTCCTCAACCCAACTGAATTTTGGTGAGTCATGACATATATGAGAATTTGCGAATCTAGTTGACAATTGGTTAAAGCCAAATAAAAGTTCATGTATTGGGAAATTTACCGAAAGCATTTAGGTCGGCCATCCTAATTATTGATCAATATTTGTTGTTTAAAAAGGCTTGTGTGGTAAAATCTGAACTTTGTATCGTTAAATGCAAAAAATATTGATTGAATCTTGAATTCACGCCTCTAGCATGTCGCTGAAATTGGGCCTAAATTCACCACTCGTTCGCCCCTCTCCGCCGGGCGCCGGTATTGGTCGACAAGCCCTCATGCCTTGCATACGTGCGCATGTATAGCTTTTGCATGAAGCGTATCTACGCGGTTGAATTGAATGTTGCTATTTCGAACATTTCATTGCTCAAAGATTTCAAAACAGTTATATTCTTTCACATTTGTAGGTGATAAAAGCGTATTTTGCATTTGTTGTGTGTGCCCCACACTTTCCCAATACCGTTCTTTGGCTTTAATCGTGTACGAGTAGAGGAGTATACAGAATACGGACGCAGTTATGTAGCAGTAGGACACAGTCCCAACGAGTTAATTTTCTTGCACATTCATTTACAAATCCCGGAAACATAAACTTTGCAAGTTCCTGGCTATAAAAGATCTATAGTTTGTCGTCAGGCCTGGGACATCCGCATTAAAGGGACTTGGTAACATTGTCCAAATCCTTCAAACATTACTTGGAACTCTAGTGGTTCTCTCATACATTATCATATTCATATTAACAATAAAAACACGGGACAGGTTTCAGTTTTTCAAATTTCCGTTTCGTTCAAAAGATATTTACGATTGAAGTGTTCATATTTGAAATCGTCTACCATATCACTTTTAATGCCTTGTATACAAAGTAAGTACAATGAGTTAGTGAATATCACTTTGCATTTTTGCTCATATCTCAGCCAAAAAACATTATCTAATTAACGTGAAATTTTCACACATTACTTTGTGGACATATCAGATCACTCCAATACATATTTTATTAATCAGTCATCAATGTTTGCACTTGCCAACATGGGCGTAAATTTGTTCGGAAAGCACAATGCATTGGGGGGGCGAGCAATTGTTCACAAAAATTGCTCGCCCCTCCAATGCATTGTGTTTTCCGAACAGATTTACGCCAGTGCTTGCCAACAAAGTTACTACTGTAGATCCCATTAACACTTTGCGTGTCTGGCGACTGGGGAGGTATAGGATCTGCAATATATTTGACACCAACGACCGTATTCTCATCCAATGGGGTTCCTGACTGGGACATGACAGTCTACAACGATTTAAATTTCCCGAAAATAACCGTTTCCTTTCGAAATTCTAAATTCCCCAAATAATTTGTATAGATAGACCACCGGGTTCCTGCAGGCAAGAGTTTAATTAAATAATCGAAGAAACTTAACTTGTGCTAGTTCCTTGCTTTAAAGGAAGTGAAGAATACAACGTATTTTGGCACTTATTCCATAGTTGATGACTTGTAAACTATAGATCTGCAGAAAAAAAAACTCCATGAAAATAAACACAGTAGTGATTTAGGCTAATTTTCTGATGCCAAATCTCACTTAGCAGCCAGTTTACGCCCCACCAACATTTAGGGTCCAAAACCAGCAGCGACTGACACTTCATCGGCTTACGTCAACTAGCAACTACAGACTATGGGGTGAAGTCACTGACCTCCAGTGGGTGAAGTTCTTTAGATGACGTCACACCAATAGAGGGCAGCATAATCGATTTTGGCGATTTCAAAGGGGCGTTCCCAGGACAATTAGATATTAACTAATTACCCAAACATTGATTGATTTCATGGGAAATGACAGCCAAATTCTTTTTCTTGAGGAAAAATTACATAATTATAGAGAGCCTAATTGTGAAAATTAGGCCATCTAGACGCTGCAGTTCCTTTAACTAAAATAAATAAAGATCTATAGTTTGCCGTTGGTATGGTGATAGTAGCATTAACCCCTTCCCTATAATGGCGATGGAAAAGGACATTCAGATTTTGGTGACACCGCAGCTACTACGACCGTATATTCTCGTCTAATTTGTTTATAGTTCATAATGGCCTAGTCGAACTATAGCGTATATATCCTTCCGTTTCCTATCCGTTTGACATCCGGAAGGTACTAGCAGGAAACGAAATGATGCGCACCAAGTACGGAATGGACTAGTAGGATACTTTTAATTCGGCTTCGTTTCGCGTGAAACAAAACGTCATGGAACTTCAAAATTTGCTAGATACTGACCGTTTTGATCGCACATTTTGGTCGAATATAGTCTTTCATCAAAGAAAGAAGCGAGCGGAGCGAGCGGAGAGTGAGCGAAGCTAACACATCAAGCGCGAAGCCAGTTCATCCCGCTCGCTGATCCCGTGCTCTTTCACAGCAGCAGCTAGCTTGCTCGCGATCGCATAGAGAATCTCCAAGCCATATAGAGCCTTGACTAAAGGCTAGGTCGAATAGGGAAACGGAAGGAGAAACGGTACAGTGGGACGCCGGGACGCGATTTTTTTTAAATCGCCGCCGGGACATGGAAACGTGACATCGACGTTAATTCAGTCGGGAATTTCCCTGCACCCTGCTAGGATCAGGATAGATGTAGCTTCATTAAAGGGATCTAGTAACTTTGTTGGCATGTGCAAAAAGTAATGAGTGCTTGATACAATTATTATTGTTATCTGATATGTCCACTGGGTGTTGTGTGAAAATTTCAAGTTAAATGGACGTTATATGGCCGAGTAATGAGCAAACAACGCAAAGTGGTATTCACTAACTCATTGCACTCACTTTGTACACGGTTTTCGCGGTCCAGTGGATAATTTAACATCTGAACACTTCAATCGTAGATACGTATCTGTTTAACGAAAGGAAAATTTGAAAAAAGTAAAACCTGTCCCATGCTTTTATTGTTAATACAAATACAACAAGGTATGAGGGAACCGCTAGAATTCCTGGTAGGTTTTGAGGATTTGTAAAATGTTACGAAGTCCCTTTTAATAATGCGTCTCACCTACAACTTGATTACATAGAGGAAGGTCTTCTGTCGACAGAGACTGAGAAGGAATACGAGGAAACCTTTAGGGCATATACATGTATATACCATAGTTCGTAACCAAGTTGAAAAACATATCGGACTGTTTTTTGTGTGTGTAAAGAATACGTGCCATAACAAAGCGGAGACGAAGATAGGAAAACCTTCGGGCTAGGCGTATGGGATTGTTACCATGGTTACAACTAGAGTAAAAAACACTTGTCTGAAGTTCATCAGATTTTGTCTGGATAGCGATGCAAGGACGAACAAATACTTTTTATTTAAAGGAATAGTACAATTCTGGTTTAACTGAATTTTAGTAACTGCATTTTGTAAGTTACTATTACTAATAGTTATAATTCAATGGTACATGAATCGTAGAAAACATAAAACAGCTACGTTACAGGGCTGTTTACACTCGCATCAAATAAAAAAAATATTTTTAGATCAAAATTTACAACTATCTGGGATCATTTGAAATAAAGGGAAAGATTCTCATTTTAGTCACCGTGGTTTTAATAAAATAATGTACTTTCAAATGGATCCAAAACCATTAAAACCCCCACAAAGATTTGTTTGGGGAAGAACCAATACTCAAGTATATCTTTAACTCTACTGAGATGGCAAAACATAGTTCGTAAAATGTGAACCCATTGCCCATACGGGAACCTGGTGGGTCGCAAAGTCTAGTCGGAAATATGTTAAAGGGATAGTTGAGTTTTGGTAGAGAGGGCGCTAGACTACTTTTTTTTGTGAGGTAATGAAAAACTGAGTGTAAAATTTGAAAGAGCATAATATTTAAATAATAAAATCATCTTTGTTTGATCAAAATCGGTTCAGAGACGGCTGAAATATCCATAAATATAACAATTTGTAATAAACCTGGGGCCCCAGGTTTATTAGAGAATTTTGAACCAGCCGTTAAAAATTCAAAAAAATGCTTCCTCTTTTCAAAAAGTTACAAAATAGGTATTTAAATAATTGTTGGTTATTTCTCTATCTAATCACTATTTCAACAAAGCATCACATGCACAATATTTTATTCAAAATGGTTGAAACCGATGAGTGTTTAGAGAGCGCCCTCTTACGTTGTAACGGCTCTTTTTGAATGATAACATGATTTTTACTACGTCATTTGTAATTTTGTGTTCCTTTCTAGTTATAACTATTAGTTTGTAATGTAATGATGCAGGTTTTGGTTACTAAAATTCAGTTTCACCAAAACTGTACTCTCCTTACCATAACTCAACTATCCCTTTAAGGTCAGCTATCACGTTTATTGCATTCGGAAACGTCGTAGAAAAAAGGGGAAACCTTGCGGCCGTATTGTCAAGCCTGGGTTTGAATCAACCGGGGACTTCTTCAAGGAGAGAAATGCAAAAGGAAATGTTGCGGAAAAGAAGGAAACTGGATATATATATATTTATGTTTCTTTTTTTTTCTTCTTCCAATCCACATACTCAGGAGATATCAGTAGATATACATATCAGGAAATTGCAAAGCTACTAGTAGATGGATAATACAGAAAACAGATTGAGGGCGCATTTGAAGAGCTTAATTGCAAAAGGCGCTAAGTCCACTTCACATTTTTTTTAACTTTGGAGAAAACCAGGTTTCTTTGCCCAACTGCGTACACATGCCTATTGGAATATAAAAATGGCGCGTTACATATTTCGATTTTGATCGTGTAATTTCTCCTAAAATTGTGATTTCTAGATAGCTACGTAGCTTATTAATCTACTGATATCGTTGACTCATTTTTTCATGGAAGGTTAATTTAGCGCCTTTTGGAACGAAGCTCTTCATTTGTCATCTCTTGTTTAGCATATTATCCCTGATTCCAAAACGTGTCGGAGACTTATTTTTTATCAGGTTATAGTCTTTATACAAACTGTAATATCACAATGATGATAATAAAATCGAAGGAAGAAAGTTAAACAAATAATTATTAAGGATAGTTCGACCAGAAAATCCGAGTTGGGAATACTTTGGCAGAGAATTGTAACGGAGAACAAATTTTGATTTCAATCTCGCGGGCCCACGATATGCATCGTCCTTCTGTGAACTACTGAAGGACAAACGCAGTGGGCACACGATGGATTCGATCTCGGGATTTCACTGCTTATATACTGTATAATTATAATGCGGACGCCACTGGCGTACCCAGGATTTTGTCAAGAGGGGGGGGGGGGGGGGGGTATTTCGTCGGGGGGGGGGGGGGGGGGAGGGGGTGTCCGTCAAAATGTTTCACTGCCGAGACCGAGATCCTTAAAAAAATGTTCGAGGCCGAGACCAAAACCACTTGTTAAGTTGTGACTTCGGGGGCCGAGACCATTGGTTATGATGGTCGAGACCGCTAAAAAGTGGCCTCGAGACCATTTAAAATTGGTAAAACAGTAATTGTTTTCATAAAAGGTGGGGGTTTAACCCCCCCCCCCCCCCCCCCCCCGGGTAAGCCTATGGCGGACGCTCTACCAATCTTGCCACTATGAAAGACCGACGGTCTTTAGATTTCGGATTCCTGAAATCAGAGAGTGGATGTCCCAGATGAGCAATCAAGGATGAAACAAAACAAGGACCTGACCAACAGATTGGAACAACCAGCACTAATTCGTGGATGGGCAAAGTGTATTTCCAGAAGTTGGTCCACCATCACCATATAGAAGCTCCACTTTCATTAGAGAAGAATAAGAACTGGAACGCTTTAAAGAAACTGAAGCGTCGCTGTGTTGGAGGGCGCTATACCCTAAGCATGCTACATGCTAAGGGTTCACAGAAATGCGCCATCAAAACGGCTAGCGCTCACAAATTAGTGAGCACAATGGCACGCTCACGCGCGTTTCTAACGATTAATTGCGCACAATGTCACGCTCAGTTGCGTTCCCGCCTGTTTCCGAAAACATGGCGTTGACCTGTGTGCATTATTTCCCAGGGGGGGGGGGGGGGGGGTGTCACTCTGCCACAGTGACCGCGATTTTTGTATACCGGAACGATTGCGTGCATTGGGGCTACTTGGGAACTACATGTACCAATCACAGAGTAGTTCATAAGCGTCGTCACCGGATCGAGGTCAATAAAACAAGTTCATATGCATACGTCACCATGGATCTCATTGTTCTCATAGCGTGATAAAATCTAGGACAGTGCGCAGGAAAATAAGCGCGATAGTCAACGCGCTTCACAGGATGATGATTGGTCCATAGAATTATGAATAAACAAACCAACTCGTTGGTCAAGTCTTTCTAGGTCACTACGCGATGACGTAGAGAAGCAGTCATCGGAGGCTTCAAAAATCGCGTCACTCCGCCATCTTGCCCATGTACATGACTTGCGCGCGATAAGTGGGCTTTCTAGTTATAAACGAGTGGTTGGTTTGTTTATTCATAATTCTATGTTATTTCCTCCTTTGATGACGCAGTGCCTTTAATCTCCGAAACCTTAGGAGTGTATACGGGTGTTCGAACCAAGGTGAATCGTTACGGATGATTAACCAAACATCCTACGATTAAGTGCGCAACGATTATGAGCAAATTTGGTACGACTAGTGGTCCGTTATACTTTTAAGGACGGAGGCGATTAGGTAAGAAGTTTGTTGACCTCTGATTAAGATTATACTAGGGTCGAAAGCTCATCCTGCCTACTGAATTCAATTTTCTTGCACGAGCGTCTTTTTTTCATAATAAAATTGGTTTTATATCAAGAAAACTTACAACTGTGCAGATCGGGGAGCTCGATTGGTTCTAGACAATTAGAGACTCTGGTACCCAAATTTAGTCAAACCAAGGAGGTTTTAGATTTTCTAATAACTCCTTGGTAAAACCAAGTATTAGTAACCGTCGACCATTTTAGCTGACAGTCAGTACTCAGTAATGATTTGCGGACGTATTTCATTGAGACGTGTCAATTAGTGCCCAAGCCCCAACCGGAAGTTCGTATGGAAGCTCCAATTTGGATGATATACACACCTTGCCATGCTGGAGGACTGTATAAATGCACAACAGTTTATAGAGCCGTACGATGGCACCGACATGTTTGGTTGAACTTTAAAGATTGACAAGCGTGGGGATATTACATCGCGGGCCGCCATGTTGAACTAGGCAAGTTTGTGCGCACTGCACAACACTGATGCAGCATGCAGTACGCACCGTGCGCAGGAAGTTCGCAATATGGCGCCGGGCATCTGATTCACGAATCCGAACCACCTTTAAAGAGATCTATGGTAACATTGTTAACATCCACAACACGTATTTAAAACTCTACCGGTTCACACGTATATACCTCGTTGTATTCGTATTACCAATAGAAGCATGTAACAGGTTTCGGTTTTCCACATTTTTTTCTCAATAATTATAAAGATAAGTAAACTATGATTGAAGTGGTCGGATTGGAGAGTCTCTAGTGGAGACTTTAAACTGTGTACAAAGTCAGTGCAATGAGTTAGCATGGTTAGCGAGTATCACTTTCCATATTTGTCGCTCATTACTCGGCCACATGACATTCATTTATCATGGCATGTATACACACATAGGCGTACCCAGGGGGGAGGGGGGTTCAAACCCCTCCCCCGCCTTTTGACCAAAAAATGACTGTTTTTTGAACCCCCCCCCCCCCCCCTTTTTCAAATTTTAACTGGTCTTGAGACCAAATTTTTGCGAAAAGTGCGAAAAACCGTGGTCTCGGCATTGAAAAGTGCGAAAAACCATGGTCTCGGCCTCGAAAATTATGAAAATTTGTGGTCTCGGCTTCGAAAATTTTCTACGACTACCGCCCCCCCCCCCCCCCCCCCCCACCCCACCCCGCTTACCGGGTTCTCAACCACTGGATCTTGGTCTCGGTCTCGAAAATTTTGAAGGTATTTGGTCTCGGTTTCGAAAAATTGATACGACTCCCCCCCCCCCCCCCCCCCCCCCCCCCCGCTTACCGGGTTCTCAACCACTGGATCTTGGTCTCGGTCTCGAAAATTTTGAAGGTACTTGGTCTCGGCTTCGAAAATTTTCTACGACTACCCCCCCCCCCGCTGACAGAATTTTTTTCTGAAGAAAAAACCTCCCCCTTTAAAAAATCCTGGGTACGCCACTGTATACACATCCCTCAGTCATATCAACGGACATATCTGAACATAGAAATACACATTTTTATCAACACTTCGTCGGTTTTTTGCATAATTATGACAGTTACTAGATCCCTTTAGCATTTCACGAAAGCGGGCTAGCATTGGCCAGGAATTGCCCATTATACCATGATACTCAACAGTTGCCGATGTTGTTATATTTATCGCTTATGCCCATTGATGTTATCGTAGGTAGGTGATGGGAATAGATTTTGGTGTGGATACGTGGAAGGATTGGTGCGTATAGCCCATGCTTATAGGACTGTTCCTGAAAATACTCCCAACCATTTAGAAATCTACCAGGGGGGTGGTTCACAAAGATCCTAAGTTGAACTTAACTCTAAGTTGGACTTAACAATTATGGAAAGCCGATAGTTTCTTTGAAACATTTTTGTAAAAGTTCTAACTTTTAAAAGGCATAAAATGTTGATTCAACTCATTAATATTTTCTATTATCAAGGAGATTTCATGTTCTTGATGTAACATTTTTGAAAAGTCTAAAATACTTGCATTTTTGCTTTTGAATAAATGTTATTCCAAGGCTACAAATGGCTTACCATAATGTTTAAGTCCAACTTAGAGTTAAGTTCAACTTAGGGTGTTTGTGAAACACCCCAGCTCCCTGTTCATGCTGTTCCGAGTATAGTTGATGGTGAACGCATGTTACACGTATTAATTGAACAGTATTAATTTTGTTTATTGAAATCAGATCATGATCATGAAGCGACCATTAATGATGTGCGTCATTTTGTTTATGGCTTCGCTTCAATGAAGGACGAAGTGTAGTGTTTAAAGACTTTCAACCACACATTTACGAATCTTGTCGCCATCACTGAAACCTCATTGGCATCATATTCTTGAAGTCATAGTTACTAATGAACGACAGTTAATTAAACGACGTGCGTCATTCCGTTTAAAACTAGCTCTTCAATGAAGGACAAAAGAAGCTACGGATGATGGAAATAAAAATGTTTTGAAGACATATAGATTCACTTATGTTTGATTCTTATCACTGAAACCTCCTTGACAGGCTATACTTGAAATAATAATTACTAAGGCACGAGATCCCAACGATTTGCGTTATTTTTTTCCTTCAAAATATTGTTTACCGAGTGAAGGGTAGGATGAATACCGCGATGATAATTGTAAAACAAAACAACACAAACAAACACAATTTTTTGGACGTCTTGCAAGTCTTCACTTTATGTGGGTTTCTTGCCACAGTAAATATTTTAAACCGGTTTTTATTTTGAAACCGTTTTATTCTGTGCCCCTGTCAGATTTACATTACTGTATAGTATAGGAAAACTAATTGGTGTACGAATCGAACGGTTCTTAGTCGTGTAGAACACATGATAACTATTAATGTTATCCATTCTACGTTCCTTATTATGTCAGTTTGTGGAAATATGATTGTAGGCTACTGATAAATTGATTGATTTTCAATATTAAATTTTGTTTTATTCATTTTTGCTATCACACATTCCACTCATTACGGTCATCTCCGATAAGATTATTATTGTCTATGCTAAGATTCATGGGCGCCGTTGCAGATAGAGATAAAAAATCGATTATAAGTTACAATCAATTATAAGTCAGAAAAGTTGCGCGTTTCAACCAATCAGATTTGCGCATTCAGAACACATGATCTGAATTACGATTAATTGTAACTTACAATCGATTGTATCTCTTTTTGCAACGGGGCCCTTATGTCATCTATGTGTCAGCTTGTAGAGCTACAATATATATACATAATATAAATTATCAATGTTAAATTTAATTTCATTTATTTTGTCATCCACATGTCATCACAAAACCAAGGCACATGGTCCGCGGATTTCGTCTCAAGTTCACAGTTGCTTCCACCGGCCTGTTGAACGAGCTATAAAAAC
The DNA here is from genome assembly GCA_037951105.1 of Echinarachnius parma. Lineage (NCBI taxonomy): Eukaryota > Metazoa > Echinodermata > Echinoidea > Clypeasteroida > Echinarachniidae > Echinarachnius > Echinarachnius parma. The sequence goes on from JBAMJV010010099.1 coordinate 20,174, forward strand.
GTAATAGATATAATCAGCTCTTGAGAGGAGGCTAGAGCATTAATCAAGTTGGTATCCTGACAACAACGGATCTATATAATATCCACGGTGGTGGTGATTTTAGGAGCAACATGTACACACCGCCTTAATGAACTTGACGGGAAGCCCCATTAATCACCGTTCGTTAGCTTCACAAGAACAAAAACCTATACAGTCAGTGTACATTGTTTCAGTTCGTTGACAGGGGGTGCGCATAAATTACACGCATCACGTGCGTGTTGGTGTCCCAAGAACAACTACGTCTACGTGTATTAGTATATGAAGTGATTGTTCCAGGTACGTACCGCACTGCTCGCACTCGAATGTACCTCTATTACTGGATGCGCACTGCATCACATATCACAGGCTTACATGTTATCAGACAGAGAAGTTATATAGATTCAGCTTCATTTTACGAATGAACTTCGCTGGCTGGGCATGCAGAGTGCGCTGATTGGTACGCATCATTTTATCACGCTCAACTTCGTGTCCCAAGTACAACTACTCATACGAGGTGATTTTCTAGGTACTTGTAATTGTACGTCGAATACAATTCAGTGGACGCTCATTTATCACTTTGGTATCGCGGGAACAAGCTCATAATATTGACAGTTTAAGGAGCGCATACTACCTGAACTTGTATGCTTGGACTGCAAAACATTACAGTTGTTATTGCTTTAGCGTTTTTATCGCGTGCCGTTTTTTACGTGTTATTGTCTGGAATATTAATATGTTATGATCTTAATGGTATTACGGTGATGCTATTTTGACTTTGGACACTCTAGCAGTGTCTTGATTCCAGCCAATTGCGAGCGACGTTCTTAATGAGGTGAATTACTTAAACTGTTTGTTACTCTTTTGGCGTGGGAGCCAAATTGAGATGCTTTGATTTCGCTCACACGTTCTTCACAACAACTTTCGAACCACGAGCGATACTTCGTCATTTTAACTATTAATGTTTTAACTTCTTTTTACTATGTTGTACGATTTTGAGTTTCGACAAGAGTAAGCAAATGAGATATTAGAACCTTGATATCTTGAACCATCTCGACACAAGTTTAGCGACAAACTTGACGGATCGCATTATTTATACTTTAATAACAGAAGAGATTATGATTGTTTGAAATCGCAGTGACAAAAAACTAAGAAATTTGAATCGGGATAACTAACTGCAAACGTGCTTTATCTGCTTAATCGTTATCATCTTGAACATTATATCTTCAGCGATCAAAGAGGAGGTGATGCCTTTCTTAATTTGTGAATTATTTTCAATCGTTTAAGATCCCCGTTGGAGCCGTTTTCACGAGGGGACTTATGTTAATTAGATTGAACCAAAGAACGTTGAATTGTTTTACATCACTGCCGAGCCTGTCATCTGATACTACCGAGCAAACATCGTCGACATGCATTTTGGATTTGACTGAATAAGTGAATACCTTTGGATTTTTTGAAATCGCTATTAAACTTTATTTGTTTTGTTTAAGTGAATTAGTAAAAGGATATGCCTATGGGATTCGACTGAGTGCATTTATTATAGTCAATTAAAGTCGTCTCAAATATTACTTTTCTTTCGAGGGAGCCCTTAAAGGGAGGGATAATGCCAAACAATATGACGGGATCTACCAAACAGTCGCCGGTGAAACTACAAAGGGATATAAGGTTTACAGTCCTCGGACAGAATGGTGTTGGAAAATCCGGTAAGTCAAACGTTTATCTTTTATTTGATTAGATTGTATTCATTTTATTTCGCTTTATCTTCAATCAATTATAACTTTGACCATAACTCAGATAATCAGGTCGTGCATCAATGTGTTGTTTCTTGAACATGTTGAATTTTGAAATATGATATTAAATTAACCAGAATGTAACACTCTCATTGTCACGCTTATACATGATACCATTCAATTGTAATGATAATGAACCCATATGCAATATATTTGGATTAACTTAGTAGTCAGCGTTGATACTATTTAAATAATATATCTTTTTACATAATTATTCGGATTCGTTCTTTGTGCGACTTTTATATATGCTTGAATACCAACTTTGCATCGAGAAACATGTGCATATTGTGAATCATGTTACATAGGTAAAGCATGTAAAGAGGGTGTCTTAAAGGGATAGTTGAGTTCTGGTAAGGAGAGAACAGTTTTTGTGAAACTGAATTTTAGTAACCAAAACCTGCATCATTACATTACAAACTAATAGTTATAACTAGAAAGGAACACAAAATTACAAATGACGTAGTAAAGATCATGTTATCATTCAAAACGAGCCGTTAAAACGTAAGAGGGCGCTCTCTAAACACTCATTGGTTTCAACCATTTTGAATAAAATATTGTGCATGTGATGCTTTGTTGAAATAGTGATTAGATAGAGAAATAACCAACAATTATTTAAATACCTATTTTGTAACTTTTTGAAAAGAGGAAGCATTTAAAAAAAAATTTTAACGGCTGGTTCAAAATTCTCTAATAAACCTGGGGCCCCAGGTTTATTACAAATTGTTATATTTATGGATATTTCAGCCGTCTCTGAACCGATTTTGATCAAACAAAGATGATTTTATTATTTAAATATTATGCTCTTTCAAATTTTACACTCAATATTTCATTTCCTCACACACAAAAAAGTAGTCTAGCGCCCTCTCTATCAAAACTCAACTATCCCTTTAAATTCGCAGTATATGACAAGTATGATAAGATAATGTGAATTGAATGTGATATCAAAACACGTATGCATGGTAGACAAGATGCAGCGTATATAGGGGGCAGCAGCTGCAGGGGGGCATAAATTTGCTGTGTGACAAATATGTCGATCTACACATTTCAAAGAGAATATTGTCGGGTTATTTTTAGAAGCACCACACGACACGATCTGTACTAAACGTCTCCAGTTCAGTCATATATGAATTGGAACAGTAATTCATACACCCCCGTGACGTCCAAGTACAAGTAGACAATAAACATCGTGAAATAGTAAAGTCATAAGATAACAGTGGCGTAGCGAGCGGGAGGGGGGGGGGGGGGGGGGTCTCCTGGAACCGAGCCCCCACCCCCCCCCCCCCCCCCACTCTTCAGACCCAGTAATTTGTAGTTGTTTTGCTTGCTTGATTGTTAGCTAGTATTAGGGTGACCTTTTTGGTTAATTATTGGAGCCCCCCCCCCCCCCCCCCCCCTCAGGTTCGACTGGCAATGTGTTTGTTGCTTGCTTGAATAGCCGGTGAGGAGGCGGGGGGTAATTTGTTGTTTTTCATTGTTGGCCCCCGCCCCCATCCTCCTTCCTGGCTACACCACTGTAAGAGCAATTGGGGGATCATGGGTCATGTCGGTATAGGACTTTACCTGTCAGACAATGCGGCTCACTCTTAAATCCCCTGAAAACGTCACGGGCGAATTAATAAGAGTATGTCGGCTCTGATAAGGCTCTGACACCTCCCCCCCCCCCTCCCCCCACCTCCTCTTTTATGTGATGAGTGTCCTCCACGACGAACCCCCCCCCCCCCCACCACCACGCCGAACCCCCACCACGCAACCCCCCCCCCCCCCCCCTTTTCTTCCCCCACTTACACACAACCCCACATTTGGAAAGAAAATGACCGATTGGAAAATACATAAGAAATGTTCTTGGTTTTCTCGTTATGCCCCCCCCCCCCCCCCCCCCCCATGTTTCCATCCCTGTAACGGGTACGATTTTAGCAACGTTTGTTATCATAAAGGTACTACTACTTCTGATTTAAAACCATTTCAAGCTTCAAGTACCCCAAAAAAAAAAAAAATGAAGGCTGTATAATTATGAACTCAACAAGTGGGTGACCACTAAACCATGCTGAGTCACGGAGGCACCTGGTGAGAACTTTATTACTAGCATCCCTTCGCTATACGTCGGTATATAGGCCTACACAAGCGATGTTAATAACAATTTACAAAATTAGGGTATTTTTCTCTCTCTCTCTTCGACATGTTTGATTGCTAATATGCAACAATTGGATATCCACAGAGGGGGATGGTCCCGAAGTTGGGGGCAGCCTCAGAAATGTCTTAATTTATTGTGTGCAAATGCATTTTCGACATATATTACCAATAATACCAGCATTAGTATATTGAACGTCGGTACATTCCAAAACAGCTTCCAAAACAACACATCGATTTGAAGTAAATAGTGGGGGTAATAATTGACAATATATCCCCTGCACCCGTACCCCCATTCCCCCCCCCCCCCAAAAAAAATAAATAATAATAATACAAAAAATAAGAAAATCTCTTAACTATATCAGTGCCCCCTCTCATAATTTGTTCACAAGCGAATGCATAGCACGAACAGAATGTTACGTGTATATACGTACATCTTCTAAAAATAATGTTTTGTCTTTTTAAAGGTTTTAGTATTAAACTGTGCTTTAATCGATCAAACGCACTTTTGTTATATAGACCTCTTTGAGGCCTGGTTATGTTCCTCCTATCACGTAACTAACCAGCCTTGGTTTGTCTAATTTATCTACTTTTTATTGAGATATTAATGTTGTATTTTGTTTCTTAAATTCCCAGGTACCATTTCAACTGTGTACAAACTAATACGGCAATGGAGTTAGCAAATACAACTTTGCATTTGTTTCTCATTAATCGGTAATGCGTCATTATTTTAACATGAAATTTTCGCAAATAATTCAGTGAACCTATCAGATTACAGAAAAATGATAAACATGGTATTATAACTCTGTAAGTTTATACATAATTAATATGTCAACATAGTTACTTGATCCCTTTAAACAGTTGGATACAATAATGGACGTGAAAATCGCATACGATGCGTGTCGCGTTCACTAATCACCTTCCTATTCGTGCTTCGAATTCAGACTTAAAAATTATCCTCTCATAAGTTCCTTTATATCTTCCAAGGTAGGCATGTAGGTTATGCAATGAAAATGGGAAGTCACTATGCCTAAGCGCAGAGAAAACAGGGGTGCAACTTTGCACCCTAAATTCAACAAAAAAGAACATTTATAAGTATTAGTTGAAAATTGACAAACAGAAGAAATTGTACATTACATTTTATAATCATATAGTTCCCTATTTTGTAAAAATGTATTATATAGGCTCTGTGATGAAAGTGAGAAGTCACTTAGCCTATACGGGCAAAGAAAAATGGGGTGGGGGCATTTTTCACCCTACATAAAAAAAAACATATCTAAGTATAGTATAAAGGTGAAGGTGTCAAACTGACAAACGGAACATAAATTAAAAAGGTATGCCAAAAATGGGTGCAATGTTGCACCCTAACTGCAACAAAAAAGAGCATCTTTTAGCATACTATAAGGTGACAAACTGCATTAACGGAAACACTTAAAAGATCAGTATGCAAATCATACACCCTATCTCATGTATCTTACACCCCATATCCCAGAGCAGGGACTTTCCCAAATTTGAACGTTGGAGGCGGATTGTTACGCATGTTTATGAACTAGCTACTTACATGTATATACTATGTGAAAGGGTATAAACATTAAAAGTAATGTTACCATACTTATTAATTTCTCTCTCTTTGTAAGGTGTGTGTGTGTGTGTGTGTGTGTGTATGAGGAAGAGGGGGGGGGGGGGGGGGGGGGGGCGGGGGGGCTGTTGCAGCCCCAGGCAATATTGCCCCCCCCCCCCTACACCGCCGTCGTGTGCCAGTGATCTTTATCCATCTATATGCCTTTCTTTTGCTTGTCATTGTGTTTGCGTGAAGCTATTCTGTTGACTTTTTATCTTCACTATATTAAATGATCATGTTACCTTGCCGGGCCGCATCATTAGTATTGCTAATTTACCACTGTCTTACCACAAGACCATTGGCGTAGCTACGAGGGGCACTGGGGCGCGTGCAACCCCCCCCCCCCCCCCCCAAAAAAAACAAAAAAAAACAAAAACAAAACAAAACAAAACAAAACAAAACAAAACAAAACAAAACAAAACAATAATAATAAATTAAAAAATAAATAAATACAATTAAAAAAAATTAAATTAAAAAATGGCCACATTAGAAAATATAAGGGATAAATATGTGTACAAATATTTTTAACAAATAAGATGTGTGCCCCTCCCCCAATCAATCGCGTGACCCCTCCCCCAATTATTCGCGTGCCCCCCGCCTCCCCCCCCCCCCCCCACCCTAAAAAAAGAAATCAATCCGACGACGCTATATACGCTACCGCCCAAGACCGTTCGATGCTATAACTGAGACATTGGCAACATACGAAAACAAGATAATTGAATAACATAATACAAAGAAATGTTAGTAGGCCATTATAATATAAATTATAATAAAATGTTACAGTAATAAATATAATAAGTATTCATCGCGTGTTCCATTGTTATCTCCATTTGTTGTTTGTGTATAATGTGAATGTGTTTTTGTAAAATCGATGCTTGTTATGATACACTATGGTTTGCGAAATAAATATGATTATACCACATCATAAATTTGTTATTTTGTTACGGAATCATTATTAAATATTATATTTACGTTGCCCCACCACACCATTGCTGTTGTTCATTACCACTCGCCTATCCTAATGAAATCCCATGCCATATGCTCCCAAAAGTCAAAACGTGGAGAAAAAATGCTTAACAATAAAAATGGGCAATCTTAAAGTGAGCCATTGACTATGTCAAATAAAAAAAACAAATACTTGGAGCTTTTACACTGCCATTGTACCTTGCTCTTTGGCTCATGGTAACATTATGATGAAATGGATTATGATTTTTCAAATGTCTCTCAAATAATGGAGTTAAATTATGATTGAAAGAAAGACGTTCCGGAACGCTTTTCAGTTTTCAATGGTACAATCAATTGGCCGTAGGCGATAGAATCTGGCATTTATGTTCACCCTTTTCACTAAACAGTGTTTGTGTTCTATGAAACTTCCACACATCATTTAGAAGAATCGTACGATGATATTGTCGTTTGACTGAGTCTCACAAATATAACTTTTGGACAAATCTTACGAGGTTAATTAGATCACTTTAACACTCGGTGGAGTTCGTACTTATGTATATAATACCAAGGGAGTGAAAGTACTAGTATTATTAGAAAGGGTACTTACTATACGGGGTATTCTTTATAATAAACATATAATTATATAATGATGATTATATTCAAATTTTGTATACCTTTTGTTGAAATTTCGTTTTCAAATTCTCATTAAAGTTATCACTCATTTGTTTACGTGTATGTGTGAGTGTGTTTTGCGTGAAATCACCGTCTGTAATGACTAATGATTACGGTTTATGTTTGCGGTACGCTGTTAAAACGCTGTGTAAACAAATTCCAACAACTTGTTGACAATTTTCAACAACCGCTGTTTGACATATGAACCCAGTTGTTTAAAGTTCACACAACTGTTGTTTTAATTTGTTCTACGACTGTTGTTTGAAAACCGTTGTTGAAATAGCAAATACAAAACAAGATGTAAAAAGCGGCAAGGGTAGGATTCGAACCGGGGGTCTTTGGGTTATAAGTCTCACTCTCTATCGACGGCGCTATCTCGGTTCGCTTGGTTTGCGAATGGACAAAAGAGGTTTTGACGCGGTGATTTTGCGGTCGAAACTATCACGTGATTTAACACGTTTCATCAACGCTTGAACAATGGCCGCTTCACGCAACCCTTCTTCATACAACTTATCATGCTACACCTAAAGTTGTATGAAAAGATTTAACAACCATTTTTGCACAGCGTTTTTTTTTTACACAGCGTGTTAACAGTGTACTTTGCGGTGCTGCACACCTACTGCCCAATAAGTTGCTATGTTTACATGATGATTATTACTATTATTGATAACATAACCTTGTCTCAACACCTCATTAGTAGGTGTTTTGCTAATTATACCATTTACCTGCCTCTATAACGATCTTTTCATGCCAACTGATCCCAAAATGTACAAAAACAGGAAAAACGCAGAACAAAAATATGAATAAACGAAGATATTTTCATGGCGTAAAATTTCATGGCCCAATTAGACAGCTTGGGAAATCGGTGCCATGGCAACACACCGCTAATTGCATCGCGCGCAGACAAGGTATGAGATTTTTAAAAAAGCATTTATTATGTCAATATTTTCAGTTAAAATGTTGTTGTTTTTCGAATTGTTCAGCGTACTGTGTGTGTTTCTGTTTATCTTAATTTGTAAATGTCAATCCCTTTAACAAGTTTAGAAACAAGCGTGTTATGTAAAGATGAAAGCCAAAGTTGAAAATAGAAATATAATTGACTAAAAATGTTTGAACATCAAAAGTTATGGATATTATTATGTTTTGTTTTCAAGAAAGAACGTCTATTTATATAGAAACACTAATTATAATGTGATCATGCTAAAGGAAAAACTCAAAATAAAAATTATTTTAATATAGTAAACGAACTTAAAATAATTGTCTGTAAACAAAATTGACCGACACGAGCTTGTTTAAATTCAACTTTACCATTGCAGCAATATCATAATTCACTTGAAATAATAATTTGATACTTGTAATCTAGTCTACAACCTATAGGGAATATAACTAAAAATTGAATAAAATATTTGTGGAATGCAAGATTAGATCAATTCTGGCTAAAGTTCCGCACTGATCTTTATTCCCCCTGAGAAAGGGAAAATCATTTAGATATCTAGAACAAGATACGTCAGGTCCATTACTGGCCAATCAGGAGCTTACTCGCTCAAGCAGGAAAGCGCACTGCGCCTGCCATAGGGTATAAATACCCTTGCTTAAAGCATATTTGTATCACCTGACGAAGTGTTGCAGCGGCGCACGAAACGTCGTGATCTTTAGATTCCTTGTTGATCATACATTGCGAGACAAACGAATAACATTAGCGATATTATTTAAACGATAATATACGTCTGATTTGTAATTCTCCCCGATAAATAAGAAATAATTATTCACTGAAACTGGACCTCGCATTACAGTGCTGACCGTTGTAATTGGACCTTCTAGAGACCATAATGAATTCTAGGAAATTATGAGAATCGCCTTTTGATAAGAAATTATCATTCCTTGAAATCTACATAAGGTTGATTAGGAGCACATATGAAGAAGCAATTGTCGAAAATCTACCAGAATCAAGTCTGCATCAACACAATCTCTATTTCTAAATAATATTCCATGAAATCTGCATGGGGGTATTTGGAGCAGACATGAAGTAGCAATCGTCATACATCTATACCCAAATCCATTTGCATCCATCCACTAAATCCCTCTCGCATCGCGCAATTAAAATTAATTTCTAGTGCGAAATATGAACTAGAAAAGCAGCGCAAGGTACCACACATTACAATGCTGATCATTATTACATATACAATTGGTGGTATTGACCTTCTTGGGTATAATGAATTCAAGGAAAAATAATGTTCCATGAAATCTGCATGGGGTATTAGGAGCAGACATGAAGTAGCAATATCGTCATAAATCTAGCAAAATCCATTTGCATCCATTCAATCCCTCTATAGCATCGCGCAATTAAAATTCCTTTCGAGCGCGAAATATGAACATGACTGAAAAGCCGTTAAATATTATAGTACCACACATTACACTGCTGAACATTATTATGTATACATTTGGTGGTATTGACCTTCTTGGGTATAATGAATTCAAGGAAAAAGAATGTTCCATGAATCTGCATGGGGTATTAGGAGCAGACATGAAGTAGCAATATCGTCATAAATCTAGCAAAATCCTTTTGCATCCATTCAATCCCTCTATAGCATCGCGCAATTAAAATTCCTTTCGAGCGCGAAATATGAACATGATTGAAAAGCCGTTAAATGTACCACTCATAACAACGCTGAGCATTATGGTATATAATGGTATTGACCTTCTAGGAATAATAACGAATTCAAGGAACAGATAAACATCGCATATCGAAATTAAATGAATATTTAACATTGAGACCTGCGCAGGGTTTTTTAGGAAGTAGCCATCGTCGGAAATCTCCCTGAATCCATTTGCATCCATCCACTAAATCCAGGCCTCACGCATCACGCAATTAAAATTCATTTCGAGCGTCGACGTTCGATGTTGATCTCAATCCTCAGGGAATGAACCATTTGAATTCCAACATGTAAGCGGAAAGGTATGGCAGAGTGGTTAAAGATCGTCATGTGTGGACATGTCACACTGCGGGTCGCCATTTTGAACTAGGCTAGTTTGCGCGCACTGCGTATTAGACACCAGACATGCCTGAGCCAGTGGGTATTAACTATTATTACGCACCGTGAACAAGGCGTACGCAAGATGGCACCGCGCATCTGATATACGCATCCGAACCACCTTTATCCACCTGAATTCCAAAATGGATGCGGAAAGGCATTTCAGATGGGTTTAATTATTAAGGGAGTAATTACTTTCTGCGTTGATTCATATATACTTCCACCACCACCACCTGCTTACCCCTGTGGAGAGAAGAAATAACGAAATACATCAGATTAAAGGCAGTTCCACTTTGGAAAAATAGAAGCGCGTTGCCATATTGCGAACGCATTGCGCAGCACGTTGCGAAACAAACACACACTAGTTCAGTGTTCTGCAGTGCTCACAACTAGCCAAGTTCATAATGGCGATCCGCGATGTAGCCTCTCCACGCATGACAATCTTTAATTTGGGCAGGGGCTCATATGCCCCCCTACATGGTAACCTTGACCGCTACTATGTCCCCTATGGCTCGACCCTGGACAAGCGCTGCATGTTTGTCGCTGTATATGATACAGTAGACGGTTTATGGTCACTGGTATGTTACGTATAAGAATGCATGGTCAATTATGGCATACGCAGTAAATATTGTTGAATATCGACCTTCTAGGCGATAATGAATCTTAAGAAGTTGTCAGCATCGAATTTTACAGAACAAATCACCACATTGAGTACCGCAAAATGTCCATCCCTCCGAGGTAAAAATAGAAAAATAGACAAGATGGAGTTTAGCATTGGCCCCGACCTAGTACTGATCTACTTAACTTCATCTGTTTCAAATTTAAATTGATTTCGTGTGTGATCATTCATTTTTTGTATATTTTTTAATACAAATCGAAACTTATAATTATTATACCCTCCCCTAGCAAAAAAGGGGGGTTCCTGTTAATTGTTCGCAACTGCGTCAACCATGTTCTACACTTTTAGAAAAAAAAAGGTGCGAATGGGGGTTCTAACCTTGTCCCGTATTAGGAACCCTAAATGGTTCTCATATTTAGAACCTTTAAGGTTCTATTTAAGTCAAGAAAGGTTCCTTTCAGCACGCAAAATGGTTCGTAATAGTAAGATGGTTCTTTTCAGAACCTCATTATTAGCGAAACGGGGTTCGTCATCCCCTGTTCTTAATATTACGAACGATTTTGCGTGCTGAAAGGAACCTTTCTTGACTTAATTAGATCCTTAAAGGTTCTAAATATGAGAACCATTTAGGGTTCCAAATACGGGACAAGGTTAGAACCCCATTCGCACCTTTTTTTTCTAAGAGTGTATACTACACTAAACTGCTGACCAGGAGTGCATTCTTGGAAATAATGGATATCGCCGTTCAATAGCACTTATTCCACAAGACTCGGAAAGGGTTAAAACATGTATCATGCACGCAAAATTCATGAAGTAGCAATCGTTTATACTTTATAGAATCGTTATAAATCCATTCGCATCAACTCAATCCCTCCACTCACAGCCCGCAATTAAAATTCCTGTCGATTGCGGGGCTTGATTTTAAATGATGTATATATACATCATCATGAAATTAACGTTGCGTACACGCCAATAAAAGGTCATTGCGCTATTAAAGACTAGAAGTGGATTTACAGAGGGGTACACCTGTGCCCCTACTTGCCTCCCCCTCCCCCCCCCCCCCCCCCCCCCCACCCCGCCCACCCCCTTGGATTAGGCTTTGCTACGCCTTTATCAGTATGCAATGAAATCCCCTTGAGACATGACCTTATTATATTGATTACGTTTCTGGCTACTTTCTTTATGATTTGAGTGATTCCATCATTCTGTTTTTAAAAAAAGAAAAAAAAGATTCAGATACAATCTCACCAAAAATAAGGGCACATGCTGTGAGCGAGGGTGACTTTACTCTCGGTCTGTACCCTTTCGTTTGGTCTATATATTATGTCCCGTTTGGTCTACCTGGCCTGGGACAGTAGGACCATGGTAGGACCAATACATATTCGTATGTCATCTTGACTTCTCAGGATAAAACTGCCATTTTGAATTATAGTAGGACCAATACATAATACGTATGTGTTGACTTCTTAGGATAACACGACCACTTGGAAACTTAGTAGGACCAATTTATATTCGTATGTGTGAACTTCTAAAGATAAAATGGCCATTTGAAAAATAGTAGGACCAATACATAATACGTATGTGTTGACATCTTAGGATAACTCAACCATGCACTTGGAAACATAGTAGGACCAATTTATATTCGTATGTGTTAACTTCTCAAGATAAAACGGCCATTTGAAAATATAGTAAGACCAATACATAATACGTATGTGTTGACTTCTCAAGTTAAAACGGCCATTTGAAAACATAGTAGGACCAATTTATATTCGTATGTGTTAACTTCTCAAGATAAAACGGCCATTTTGAAAATATAGTAAGACCAATACATATTCGTATGTGATGACTTCTCAGGATAAAAGTAAACGGCCAATTGAAAATATAGTAGGACCAATTTATATTCGTATAATGTTGACTTCTGAGGATAAAACTGCCATTTGAGAATAATTATAGTGAGCACTGAGGAGTGTAAGTTGCTGCAAAACGCAGTATCTCCATTTTGTGGTCAATTTGAGATAACATTTTGAGATGGAAGCTGCGGCAAACAACGGCAATGATACGATCATATTGGATTCTTCTAAACATAACTTTAAAACAGTACACCTTGATAAATAGTGAGCGAGGTATTATTTGAAAGTCGGGGTAAGTTGCAATAATTTGTATTTCACAATGGCGGCCTTACTTTCAAATTGTCAAAAACTGGCGTTTGTTCCATTATCATGCAATGAAACATTTAATTATACGATAAACCTGCATGTCACGCAAATCGCCGATCACACAGACAATATCACAGTCAGAGATATCGAGTTGTTTTCTTTCTTCATTGCTGTGCTCGAGCTTGGGGACAAGTTGTGGTTAGCATTCCCCTATTTCTAGCTCAAATTCCCGGATGTCGCGGAAGGTACACGGAAATGGAACGCAGATGGCGTCCTCCCCAGCTATTTTTAGATAACCGCATCAATCAGTATTTAAAGGGGGGAAACTGAAGTTCACGTCAAACTAAACTTAGCAACTAAAACGTGCATTTTATCATTTAAAAAAAAGAAGCTTCAATTTTAACATACTAGGCTGGACAGTTGTAGGTGATCTGAAAGGTTCAGTCATATATATAGGATTTGTTTTATGCTCATGTATTTGATTTGTTTGTTTATGTGAATATTAATAAATAGCCTGTGGAGGGCTCAACAATTTGAAGAAAAAACAAATATATATATATAGGAGGCTGTTTTCATTGCAATGCAAAACTAATTATTTACTTTTATACCTTCAGAAAATGTTGTTGTTTTTATATTAACACTAAACACGTAATTAGTTCCCACTAAGAAACCATAAATACAAATGAAATAATTCAACATAAGACTTGGCAACAGACTAGTCTACCGCAGTCTCTCTTCTGTCACGTTACAAAGCGAAGCGAGTCACGCTTCATATAAATTCAAATTTCATCCGAGATGATGACAATATTTTACCGACATCCGACATAGTTCGTAGTTAGGAGAGGGTATAAGGGAGATCAATATCCCCGGCTGCAGCTCTCTTTGTATAAGTTTCCTTTTCTTTGTCAAACTAAACTTAGCAACTAAAACGTGCATTTTATCATTTAAAAAAAAGAAGCTTCAATTTTAACATACTAGGCTGGACAGTTGTAGGTGATCTGAAAGGTTCAGTCATATATATAGGATTTGTTTTATGCTCATGTATTTGATTTGTTTGTTTATGTGAATATTAATAAATAGCCTGTGGAGGGCTCAACAATTTGAAGAAAAAACAAATATATATATATAGGAGGCTGTTTTCATTGCAATGCAAAACTAATTATTTACTTTTATACCTTCAGAAAATGTTGTTGTTTTTATATTAACACTAAACACGTAATTAGGTCCCACTAAGAAACCATAAATACAAATGAAATAATTCAACATAAGACTTGGCAACAGACTAGTCTACCGCAGTCTTTCCTTCTGTCACGTTACAAAGCGAAGCGAGTCACGCTTCATATAAATTCAAATTTCATCCGAGATGATGACAATATTTTACCGACATCCGACATAGTACGTAGTTAGGAGAGGGTATAAGGGAGATCAATATCCCCGGCTGCAGCTCTCTTTGTATAAGTTTCCTTTTCTTTGACCCCATCCCCCCCCCCCCCCCACCCCCTCTCCTGCCTTGACCCATACCCCTTGGTACGTAACCTGCATGACTGGCTACAAATCTTACACCTCTCTCGTCTTGGGTCACATGTGGGCACCCCTGTCCGGCCCCCTCTTGCCCCCCCCCCCCCCCCCCCCCCCCCACACACACACAATCTTTGACACCACCACCACCCTTCTGTGGCGATTCTAGCTACGACACTGTAATAATTATGTCGCGCTTGCCTGATGGATATCATCTAAATGTAAATCAGCACTCGCGAACCGAATTTTTTCTTTTTTAAAATCCTTTATTCCATCATTTACCTCTTTTTGAGACGGGAGAATTAGGTCTACACTTGACATTTGAAAAGAATTAGTTTTATGTAATACACCTGATGGGATGGAATATTTGTTTCGAATAGCCATGAAACACTGTCTTGCCGTCATTGCACCCCCCCCCCCCCCCCTCCGCCTCACGTCTGCCCTATATTAGTTACTGTAGTGTCACGACCGGGTTTATATGATGGATATCATATAATAAATAATACTAATAATGGTGGCTACTTATATAGCGCACGTTCTGTCTTTCGACGCTCGCGGCGCATCACTATAATATAAATGTAAATCAGTTATCATTTTTGTCTTGCAGGTGGGATGGAATATTTGTTTCGAATAACCATTCATCGATTGTTGCACATCGCAACACAGTTTACTTTATAGACCCCTTTAACTCAACATGAATATTATATTATCGATCAGCATGCCGGATTATGTTTAATATATGATTGAGGTTTCTTCGATCCCCACATGCACATTTTATTTTTTATTTTGGGGGGCTCTTGTTCTATTCACGAGATCACGTTTCGCGTTGTACGTCATTGATGATGTAATGCGAATCAATTATTTCATCAATAAAATATCATCCCGGGAACCGCGATTTTAGTTGAACAAACTCACGGAGTTGCACACCCCAAAGAAGGCCATTGCCCCACGAAATTGGAAATAATTATGCCCGAATCCGATATCAGGGAATTGTGTTAATATACAGATGGATTTAGAGTTATAAAGAAAGATTATCTAAATGTGATATATACCATGGTGACTATAGATGTGACAAGATATACAAATTGGAGAGCTTAGTTCTAAAAGGTGCTAAATCCACTTTTCAATACAATTGAGTTAACGATATTAGTACATTACTAAGCTAGTAGCTATCTCTTTCTCCAAACTTTAGAACAAATTACATGATCGAAATCAAAATATGGAACGTTCCATTTTCATATTCCCATAGGCATGTGTACAAAGTTGGACAAAGAAACCTCTTTTTCTTCAAAGTTGAAATGTGGATTTAGCGCCTTCTGGAATTAAAGGGACTTAGTAACATTGTCCAAATCCTCAAAACTTATTTGGAACTCTAGTGGTTCTCTCATACCTTATCATATTCATATTAACAATAAAAGCACGGGACAATGCAGGTTTCGGTTTTTCAAATTTCCATTTCGTTCAAAAGATATTTACGATTGAAGTGTTCAGTGATATGAAATTGTCTACGGGATAATTTGAGCCGTGTACAAGGTAAGTGCAATGAGTTAGTGAATATCACTTTGCATTTTCGCTCATATCTCAGCCCAAAAAAATCTACTTAACGTGAAATTTTCACACATTACTTTGTGGACATATCAGATCACACCAATACACATTTTATTAATCACTTATCACTTTTTGCACTTGTCAACAAAGTTACTAAATCCCTTTAAGCTCTAATTACACTCTCATCAGTAAAAACGAACAGCCAGCATTTAGCTTTCCTTATTGCCACTTGTGTAACACAAGTAATGAAGAAACCCAAACAAATCATGAGTTTGTCAGGCCCCCCAAAAAGCAAAATTCCATAACCTTCTAATTGACATTGAAGAAACGGATTGCCTGGAAATATGGACGCAGTCATTCATTTTGATCGAAATAATGATATAAATTAAAATGGAACCAAAGACGGAAAGTTACGACACGTTTATCCATCACAGTCGAGTTTCACCAGGGAACACCATTGCGTATTGCCAAGGCACTCTTGCGCCCGATACATCAAAGAAAAGATATACATATAAGGGAATATTCATGCCTTTGAATTTGACATTAAAGAAACAAAGTGCCTGGGAATATTGATGCATTTATTTGTAACCCGACATGCTATCCATCGCATTAGAGTTTCACTGGGATCGTTTTCGATTGCCAAAGCACCTTGCATCCGCACAGCAAAGAAACAACATTATAGAAAGAGAGACATTAATGCCGTTGAATTTTTGACATTGAACAAAATGCCTGGAAATATTGATAGTTCGATACATCCATAATTTCATCGAAATATGATATTAAAATCATACGTAACCAAGGGAGGAACAATTTCTACAACAAGTTATCCATCATATTATTAGAGTTTTAATTCGCCACGTACGCTGATACCGTTTCGAGTTGCCCAAACCCCGCGTCCACACAGCATTAAAGGGATCCATTAACTTTGTTGAAATGCGCAAAAAGTGGTGAATGGTTGATAAAATGTGTATTTTTACAAATCTGATATGCTCCTCTAAGTAATGTGCGAAGATTCACGATAATTGATGTTATATGGCAGATTAATGACCGAAAATGCAAAGTGATATTTGCTAACTCATTGCACTGACTTTGTACACAGTTATAACTTTCCAGTGGATAATTACAAATCCGAGCACTTCAATCATCTTTACAACAAAAGGGAAGTTTAAAAAACCGAAACATGTTCCATGTTTCTATTGGTAATACAAATACAGTGCGGTACATTTTGTGGATTTTGACAATGTTACTAGAGATCCCTTTAATAATACAGCAAAATCAACGCGTTCCTACCGTCGATCGCCCAGACGCCCCCGTCTCCTGCAGCGACAGCTTTTCCCTTCATTCTATAGTCGGAGCATCTTGTTCTTATCAATTATGGCCTATTCCCACTGCACTGTTTCTCCTTCAGTTTCCTATCCAACCAAAATGTGGTGAAACTGGCAGTATATCTAGCAACGAAATGAATCCGAAATCGCCGCAGTCGAACAAGCAGACATCGGAAACGGAGCCGAATAATTAGTATCCTACAAGTCCGTTCCGAACTTGGTTCGCATCATTTCGTTTCCTGACAGTATTCTGCTAGTACCTTCCGGAAGTCAAACGGGTAGGAAACGGAAGGAGACACGGTGCAGTGGGACTAGGCCACAATGCTGATCGATTGGTTGGTTCTTTTTATTCTCCTCGAGCTTCACGGGTGACATTCAATGACATTTCCATTCATTAAAAAAAGCAGAAAAGAATTATGGTAGTTACCGAATCATTATGGGGTGATAACAACATCTCCGTTTTCTTAACCACAGCGTTCTTTGCGCGTCACCCATGGTGGTTACATTTCATCCACATAGAACAGTCTCGTTTGAATCATGTGTTCGTTGTTTTTACTTTAATTTTCAATCTATTTGAGATTTTTAAAAATTACACATCAATCCAGAATGCCAATTCAAGATATATAAAATAAAACATACAGTCAACATGTGTAGGGAGACCACATTTGGCAAATCAGAAAAATGGCTACTGTATATAGACAGATGACCTCTATAGACAGGTTTAAGTATATCTGTATCGGATCACTTTTTTTGGGCCACTATATTGATTTGGAATAATTTTTACAAATAATAAATAAAATAAAATATGGGTATAAAGAAGTATAAGAAGAGGATTCTGTATTTTTGTTTATAAACATGCAGTCTGCCCCTCCCTACAAGGATGGTGTGTCCGCTTCTATTCTCTGTGTCAACACATGGTCAAACAAATCATTTCACGCGGCCCTTCCGAGTTGTAATTATTTTGGATGTTTTGTTATTGTTCATCATTATTATAATAGTAATCCTAAAATTTTAAAAGTGATTGATGGATGACATTTTCCATGAATAAAATTGAAAGGCGAATTCAATTCACAAAGTTTAAGAACAAATGATCGTCAAAGGACGTTGGCCTCTCCCGATAGTCGCCCCCGTCCCTTCGTCCATCATGTCCTTAGCGACCTTTCCTTTAAAGGTACACTTGAGTATTGGTACTTCCCGAAATGCACGTTGACACGAAATTGGTTGGTTTTAATTCCATTTGAAAGTTCCTTGAATAAAACATGTAAAATGAGAATCATTCCCTTTCAAATGCTTTTCAAATGCTTTGAAAAAAATCTAAATAGGTTTTTAAATAGTTGTTGATGATATCTTTATTGAATCATAATTTCAACAAAACATTAAATGCACAATTTTGTATGAAAAATTTCGAGCATGGTGGAGTTATAACTATTATTTTCTACCGTAATGATGCAGGTTTTGGTTACTAAAGTTAAGTTTGACCAATACTCAACAATCCCTTTAAAGATCGTCCTGCGTGGAGATGCTAGACCACGGGTCGCCATTCTGAACCAGGCTAGAAGTTTGTGTGCACTGTATTGTGTTATCAGATCCTCGCCCCAACCATACACCCTTCCTCTACCCTCATCACCTAAAGCCCGGCGCAGACAGAGCCGACTCTACCCGATCCGACTGGTTTCAATCAGGCTAAGGTTGGGCCCGGTCGGTCGGAGCAGATTTATCGTGTTGAATCGGCCCCAACTGGCATCCGACTGTCTCTCGACTGGCAAAATGTGCGTCGCGAGGCACTGAAAACTGAGCCGATCGGAATGAAAACCAGTCGAATCGGGTCGAGTCGGCTCTGTCTGCAGAGGGCTTTAGGCTTGATTATGTAATCACCATACTTGTATAGTGTATCAATATGTTCCGTATAGTTAGATGAGTTCTGAATAAAGCACACTTGCTACTTTGACCTCCAAGCCAAGCAGTCATAGTCTCCTTCCTGTCCTTGCTCCTGAGTATAGTATACTTTACATACACAAAATTGGCTTGCTCCTGAGTCTAGTATTATTATACATACACAAAACACTGCATAACACTGAGTCAGTGTGTGTTACACACCGTGCGCAACGCGTTCGCAAGATGACACGTTGCGTCTGATTTCCGTATCCGAACTACATGTATACCTTTAATACACATTGAGCGCGCAGTTCACTGGCATACTACTTCAGACCCTTTCTCATCACTGACTTAAACAGTTTAACATTTAGAAAAGGGTGTGAAAAGGGTAAAGTATTATCACTGACAAGTTCAGGGTATTTTAATTGAAAAACCTGTGTCCCCCTCCAAAAAAAAAATTAACAAAATGAAAATTGTTTAACTTGCCTTTTCTTACAGCTCCCTAAACACTTAAGTTTTCCCTAAACACTTAAATAAGTCGAACCCACCGTTTTCCTTTTTTTTCATGACACAGCTTGTGCATCAAGTTTATGTTGTCGTTTGATGAATCGTTCTCCTTTCCCTGCCAAGGGTGACTGATAGAAAATTACTTCAAAATAAAAATTTCCCATTTATAATCTACTGCTGATGTGAAACGACTTGCGCTGAATTGTTCTACTGAGCATGCGCTCACGAATTATTTTTTACGCGAATAATAATGAAATATTGTGCGCGTATATATTCGCAAATTTGCGTGAACGAAAATCGCGAGGAGAGTTTGCGCGGGAAAGTGCGAGTCGGGCCCTGTTCGAGTTAATACGAGTTTATACTCGTGAGCACTACCGTATATATAAAACCCACTTCTAAATCAGATTAAATTGTAGATGTGAAAGAGGTGAAGATGTTGTTTTAGTCCTCCTCGACCATGGTAGCGGTTGGTAGATGACCAATGTTCTATCTGCCATGGTCAATACCGACGCGCGATCGGTTCTCATTACTCGCGTAAATGATACTTGATGGTGATGGAGGAGGGTGTTGGTACTTGATCTTCCCTGCCGACAAAACGGGGGCGGTTTATTACACCCCGATCTATGCAGCTGCGTAGAGTAATATTCAGGTGTATGTGTGTGAATGGGGTTGGTGGTGGTGGGGGGGGGGGGGGGGGGGGGGGGTGGGTGTGTACACTCGCTTCATTTGTTCGACAGAAAACCATTCATTTGACCAATGGTCAAGATTCCTTTACTCGCATAAACACTGGTAAATGATACTTGATGTTGATGAAGGAAGGTTTTGGGACTTGAGCTATACTATACTGCCAAAACGGGGGCGGTTTATTACACCCCGATCTATACAGCTGCGTGGAGTAATATTCAGGTGTATGTGTGTGTATGGGGTTGGGGGGGGGGGGTGTACCTCGCTCCCCTTGTTCGACAGAAAACCATTAATTTGACCAATGGTCAAGATTCCTTTACTCGCGTAAACACTGGTAAATACTTGATGTTGATGGAGGACCAGGAGATACTTGAGCTGTACTACTGCCAAAACAGGGGGCGATTTATTACACACCGATCTATAACATCGTTGTGAAGTTAGGCTGGGTGCATATGGGAGAGGTGCGCGGCTCGCCTTAATTGCAAAAGACCATTCGTTTAACCAAAAGTCAATATTCCTTTTATTTACTCGCACAAATCAATGATACTTGATATTGGGGAACGAGTGAGTTGATACTAAAGGAAGCTATCTTACTACACAAACAGGGGCGTTTTGTTACTCCCCGATCAATAAAAAGGCGTAAAATAAGGGGGTCCATTCACACTTTATTCACAACTTAATTCACCTCCTCCACCCTAGCAGTCCCCCCCCCCCCCCCCCCCCCGAACAAAAATAAATAAATAAATAAATAAAAATAATAATAATAATAAAATAAATAAATAAAAAATAAAAAAATAATTTAAAACAAATTTTTAAAAATTGTCGACGTTTTGCGTAAGCCAACCGTAAAGCTTCAACTGGGATTGCTTATTGCGCTGCGATACATATAAAGCAGATTTGAGGGACCGCTTCTCAACCGCCTTCGATCACCACCATCCCCCACCCCCCCCCCCCCCCCCCCTCCACCTTCCACCCGATTTAGTTTCCTCTGTCTACGTCACATATGGTATAGACCCCTTCATTTGGGTGACATGACATTTAAACCCGGCGACAATTGCCAATAATATAGCTCCGAGTAGAATGTGATTATTGCCACGTTAACGTGTTAGTGTATAGGGTCCCAGTAACACTTTCCCGTAAACAACGTCTCGCCGTTAAGAGCCACGTATAATGTCCGAATATTCGTGAAATGCAACGAAACGCGGCTTAACTCTTTCGTGGCAATAATAAATGAATTAACGTGGCAATACGTGGCACTCCCATGAAGGCAGAGTTGCATTATACTTTCAAATTGTTAAAGTTCTTCTACGTAAAATCAGACATGATGACTGATGCGGCATCTGTGACGGTAACGTAACGGGAGTGGCGGGGTGTCTGGCGTGGCCATCACATGGCTCTATACGAGGTCTAGCGTATTACGGGGTGTTTACGGCGCCGTAAAATAATCCGATCGTTCCTAAATTCGCATTTACGTTGCTCTTACGGCAGTGCTATACGGGGATATGTGACTGCGGCATATATGCAGTGAGGTTAGAAAAGCGGGTTCCACGTCCTTTCCAACTGTTCAAATGTCCTTAATATTACCCTTTCTGCATTGCGTCTACATCCTAAAGAGTGTACATCATACGCACAGACTCTGTTTCAATTATTGAATCGTTTTCAATCTAATTTTAAAAAAGCATTCCATTGATTAGTACCGAGTAGTAATTCATCTTCATCTCGCCAAGTGTGCACATTTTGACACACTTTTTTAAGTATCCATGTTGTATTTTGCTAGTTTTGTTGGTTCGATAAAACAGTTATCGCAACGTAACGTACCGTATTATAATTGTATCTCCAAACCTTGAATCGTTTCCAATCTAATTTAAAACAGCATTCCATTGATCAGTTAGTACCGGTAATAATTCATCTTCATCTCGCCAAATTTTGTGACACACTTTTCAAAGTATCCATGTTGTATTTTGGTAGTTTTGTTTGTTCGATAAAATTACATCCTAAATCCATTTGTCTCGAAATGTGTCTCAAGTATCCGTGATTACATGGATAATTTGCTTGATATGTTATTGTTTAACTATATTACACAGGATGTTGTTGATGTGATCCAGTATTTATCTTACAATCTTTGGCTTGCGTTTTCTTACTTTGTCTATTTTGTTTTACAAAGTTAAGTTTGTTAGAGTGTACGTTTTTATTGTACGACATCCGGTATTATTGTACAACACTTTGTTGGTTTCTACGAAAATGGATACTTTCATTACACCTCGAACTCGTTAATATGTTCAATTTCCTTACCATATCAAATTATTGTCGGATTAATATATTTTCTTTCATAACTAGTATAAATACATTCAATTTAATCAATGGAATTGAAAGTTTGGTATAAACGGGGCAAGTTAATTACCAGAAGGATAGTAATCAGGGAAATTAAGATAATGGAGAGGAGAAGAAACAAATGTCGATTCCATGTTTCATAATAAATTACACAAGAAATATAAAAATGTTAATGTTAAATTCGAATAGGCAAGTATAAACTTTTCCGATGTTTTAGTTTCAGTATTTATGTAATGAACGGGATGAATCCAATGTATAAACATGGGTATTAAAGGTAGTGTTGAGTATTGGTATTTTCCGAAGTGCCCCCCGATATTTTTGTGTGAGATAATGAAAAACTGACTGTCAAATTCGAAAGAACATACAATTTTAATGACAGAATAAACTTTATTTGATCAAAATCGGTTCAGAAACGGCGGAAATATCCATAAATATATTTGTATTCAAAATATTTAGACTTTTTAGAAAAATTGCAAAAAAGACTACTTTGAAAAAAAAATCAGAAAAGGTTTTTAAAAAGTCGTTGATGATATCTCTATATTGAATCATTATTTTAACAAACATTAAATGCACAATTTTGTATGAAAAAAGGCTAAAACCAATGTGTTTTTTAATAGCGCCCTCTTGAGTTGTAACGGCTCTTTTGTAATGATAACAGGGGTTTTACTTAGTCGTTTGTAATTATGTATACTTTTCGAGCATGGTGAAGTTATAACTATTACTTTGTACCGTAATGGTGCAGGTTTGTGTTACTAAAGTTATGTTTGACCAATACTCAACTATCCCTTTAATAAGGATAACTTAACAGAAAAGGTAAAATGGATTAGTCAATCTTTTCGTTTGAATTTGAATGTCTTGAGGGGGGAAAACGGCGTGTATAATTTTCTTTCACTCTCTCTCGAAACTTCTTAATTTCCAACTTGAAACTGAGACGGGAAATTTAGAATTCAAATGAATGACGAGATAGCGGAAGTCTCTTCGATTTTGTAGGCGCGATTACCCATAATGCCCGGGGCAAATCGGCGGGAAAATGAAATGTCACGAGTTAATTGGTGGCTGCATGCATTGTACACGCGGTCTCTCTCGCTAGATCGATTTTTGCGTTATACAGTTCATAAAAGATACAGTATAAGGAGGGAGAGAGAGAGAGAGAGTGTGTAGAGAAATTTAAAAAGAAAGAAGGAAGGAGATAACATGGTAATAGATAACTGTGATCAGCGCCGTGCGAACGGATAGGTTAGGTAAGAGAGAGAAGGGGGGGGGGGGGGGAATAAGATGGATTAAAAGACTGATCTGTTATTAGGAAGACCTGGGCCCCGTTGCAGAAAGAGATACAAATCGATTGTAAGTTGCAATTAATCGTAAGTCGGATCACGTGTTCTAGATGCGCAAATCTGATTGGTTGAAACGCGTAAATTTTCTGACTTACGATCAATCGTAACTTACAATCGATTGAATCTCTTTCTGCAACGGGGCCCATAATGTATTGTAATTTCCTCAACACCTAGCTGCTCGGGTGGACTGAAACTTGATTACACGCATTATTTTGATACCTCATTTTAAATGTGTTATACCCATCTCCCTGGCAACGTTGAGTGTCGTATAGGGAGGTGAAAGGTATACAGGTGTGTTATATAACATGGGGAGTGACTGATGAGTTAATCATTGAACATTATTGGGGGAAATTACTTTGTGTGAAAACACATTTCGGTTGATTAACAAAGGCGAAAGCATGCATAACAAATGCATAACAAAAAGCCGTATAGTAAGGTGAAAGGTAAAGGTGTGTATGGTAATTAAGTGTCTGATGAGTTAAAGGGGACCACCAGGCAAAGAACAACACATATTAATTATAAGTTTTTGGTACCGTGTTGTGATATCAAATAGATACCCAACAGTTTGCAAATGGTTGTGTAATTCATAAACAATGCAATTAATTACCACCACTTACGGAACCATTATTGTTTCATGGTTCCGTACGCGCCAAACATTTGCGAGTGCGCCTAATCTATTCTCGCGTACGTTTTGAGACAATAATCCCGGACGATTCGTTCGCCCTGGACAAAGGTAGTCTTCGTATACGCAGACCCATGAACGCATGCTTTAGAATGGTGACGCGTTTTCCAATTACATTTTTTTCTTTCTGGAAACATATTTTTCCCAACTTGTTGATGGAATGGACTACTAAAGATGTTACCTTTCATTGATAAGAATATTATGTTGGGGTGGTGGTACCCTTTAATCATTGAACATGTGGGTAAATGACTTTGTATGAAAACGCATTTCGGTTAATTAACGAAAAACGAAAGCATGCATGAAACATTGCACATGATCTCCTTCACCTCATCAAAAAATACTAATTCAAGTGATATAGACAGCGTATAAAAGAAGGAAAGCAACTGATTAAAGGGATCTAGTAACTTTGTTGACATTTGCAAAAAGTGATGAGTGGTTGATACAATGTATATTTTTGTTATCTGATATGTCCACTGGGTGTTGTGTGAAAATTTCAAGTTAAATGGACGTTATATGGCCGAGTAATGCGTAACAATGCAAAGTGATATCAATTGCACTCACTTTGTATACGGTTTTCGCGGTCCAGTGGATAATCTAACATCTGAACTTTTTAACGAAAAGGAAATTTGAAAATCCGAAACGTGTCCCATGCTTTTATTGTTAATATGAATACAACAAGGTATGAGGGAACCGCTAGAATTCCAATTGGATTTTGAGGATTTGGACAATGTTACTAAGTCCCTTTAAAGTGATACCTGTAAAGTGTCAGATATTGCACAAAATGACATTTGAGACTTCAATCCTATATCAATATCATTGTAAAATACAATTGAAAGATTTTTGAAAGTTTGAAAGAAAACGAACACTGTTTACCTAGTGAAAAAACGAATATTGAGTTCATATTTTATCACCGAATACTGATGGTCTGCCATACATTTTGTCGCAGTAATGAATGATCCGTTTGAGTTATTCGCACCCTTGTATGTTTACACACGTAGTACAGAATTCATGGAATTTGCACTCGCTCGGCTCAAAGTTCAATCTCCGGAATGTTCTCACGAGTGCTGCATGCGGACGTTCTCAGCTAGGACAATTGTACTTTTTATCAAAAGCGTTAATTAACGTGATTGAAATAAAAGATTTAAATGATAATTATCTTCATACTAAAGGGACATTTGAAAAAATCAAACCCTATTTTATTCTTCTTTTACCATAAGCTAAACAACACGGTAGAAGAGAAACGAGGAAGCTCCAAGTATTTTTCGTGGATTTGGACACTTTACAGGTATGACTTTAATGTGTTTACCCACACGTCCCACAATTATATTTTAAAACAAAATTGTAGTTTCTGTAGGTGAATGAAGAGATGGGATGAATGTAAGAGAGTGAATGAGAAGGAAAGAGAAAGGAGATAAAGGGTGAAGGGCGAGTGATGGAGAGGTGGTCGAGGTGAGGGTGGGTGGGAAGACTGATTACTACGCCGAAATTTGTTTTTAAACATCGGGGAAATTGCGGGAAAATGCGACAACCGCGCGGAGCTGATGGATGAAGACACATCTTGTTCGATGCATATGCAATCTCTCGCTACATTGAAATGCAGCGAACACTAAAACCTGCGTACAGTGACCCCTCTACGGAAACAGTTCAAGTTGCCGCTGTGCACAGGTGACATATAAAGACAGGTATCACATGTATGTTGCACTCCCGCATGATTCTCCTGATTACGAGCGCCCTCTTGATTCGACAATACACTGACTTTAATTCACACATAGCTACAGAGGGGCGACGTGGAATATATGCACGCCGTGCTCTGTGTCCATTGCATGGCTACAAAGCGCCCTCTTGATCCGACAATACACTGACTTTAATTCACACATAGGGAGGCGACATGATGATACACACTCTGCGCGCTTTGTATAGCTTACACTCGCTTCTTTTTAGAGAGGTTCGTGTAATCCGCCCATGTACCACCTGGTGACAAATACAATCAAGTCATAGCGCCGATATGACATTAAGATAGCGCCCTCCAGATTCGACAACACAGTAGCCTTAAATCGGGGGGAACTGTCATGGTCATCTTTCATCTTTGTATTTCTTTTACTCTGCTCCAAAATGTTCAGAGTTTACGCCGTTCACACGATTATAAGAGACATGAGGTATAAGTATGCGAGAAGAGAAAGTCAAAACAATATTGAGTGCGTGATTACCCATAATGCCTAGGGCGAGGTAGGCGGGAAGGTAAGATGTCACGAGTTATCTGATGACAACATTGATTGTACGTGCATATGTTTCTCTCCATCATTACTGTGATTTATTTTGTATAGTTTATTAAAGGGTACCTCCACCCAAAACAAAAATTCTTATAAATGAAAAGTAACATTTGTAGTAGTCCTTCCACCGTCAACAAGTTCAGACAAATATGTTGCCAGAAAAATAATATAATTGGAAAACGCATCACCATACTAATTTAGCATGTGTTCATGGGTCTGCAGACGAAGACTACCTTTTGTCTAGGACGAACGCATCGTCCGTGATTCTATTGTCTCCTAACGTACGCGTCAATAGCATTGACGCATTCCCAAACGTTTGGCGCATACGGAACCATGAGGCCATGTTGGTTCCGTAAGTCGTGGTAATTAATTGCATAGTTTATGAATTACACAACCCTTTGCAGAGTGTTGAGCATCTATTTGATATCGCACAACGGTACCAAAACCCCTTTTTACGGTCCCGTAGTTCGGATTCGCGGTGCCATCTTGCGAACGCCATTGCGTACGGTGCGTAATACATACTGGTTCTGTCGTGGTTCAGTGTTGTGATGTGCGCGCAATCTAGCCTAGCTCTAAATTGCGATCCGCGGTGTGTAGCATCCCCATCACGTATGACAATGATTAAAGGGACTTAGTAACATTGTCCAAATCCTCAAAATCCAATCGGAATTCTAGAGGTTCTCTCTTACCTTGTTGTGTTCGTATTAACAAAAAAAAAGCATGGGACAGGTTTCTGTTTTTCGAATTTCCCTTTCGTTAAAAAGATATTTACGATTGAATTGTTCAGATGTTAAACTATCCACTGGATCGTCGAAACCGTGTACAAAGTCAGTGCAATGAGTTAGTGAACATCACTTTGCATTTTTGATCATTACTCGGCCATATAATGTCCATTTAACTTGAAATATTCACACAATACCCAGTGGACATATCAGATAACAACAATATACATTGAATCAACCATTCATCACTTGTTGCACATGTCAACAAAGTTACGGGTGGGGTTCGTTATTCCGAAGGTTCGTTATTCCGAAGGTTCGTTATTCCGAACACGCAAATTTCCTATACCTGAGTGTTCGTTAATCCGAAAATGAAATAGGGTTCGTTAATCCGAACATTTGTTGCATTATTACGAAGGTTCGTTATTCCGAAGGTTCGTTATTCCGAAGGTTCGTTATTCCGAAGGTTCGCTATTCCTAAAATGAAATCGGGTTCGTTATTCCGAAGGTTCGTTATTCCGAAGGTCCGTTATTCCGAGGGTTCGTTATTCCGAAGGTTCGCTATTCCTAAAATGAAATCGGGTTTGTCATAATGCTATAATTTCATATAAAGAGATCAAATAAACTTAAATGTTTGATTGGTCTGACCAAGGGAGGGAAAGGGGGAGGGGTATGCTTAATGCAGGCTATAAATTAAATAAACAAAACACAAACTATAGTATTATAACAAGCCCGATTTAATTTTCGGAATAACGAACCCGATTTTATTTTCGGATCAACGAACCTTCGGAATAACGAACCTTCGGAATAACGAACCTTCGGAATAACGAACCTTCGGAATAACGAACCTTCGAAATAACTGAACCTTCGGAATAACGAACCTTCGGAATAACGGACTGTAATCCAAAGTTACTAGATCCCTTTAACAGTAACAACAAGAAGAGGGAATAAGATAAGGAGAAAAGACTGGAGGGAGGTAGATGGAGAGTGGATTAGTTGACTGATAAGTTAATTAGCTAAAAAGTTTGAATGTTTGATAATTGAACGTGTGGGGAATTCATGCTGCAAACGTATTTTTCTTCTCGTGACAACATTCTTGTTACTTGATTTATTATTTTTCGCTGCAACTTGTGTGCATTATCAATCATTATCGTAAACATAAATATCGAAATAAATGAAATTCTGGTAAAAGGTTTCGAGGGAGAAAAGGGGGGGGGGGTGGATCAGTTGACTGATAAGTTACTCACCCTAGAACATCGAAAAAAAGATGGGAAATGCAAGGCACATTCAAGACAACATTAAATTAACTGGATCAATTTCGCCGCATCATTTGTGCATAATAAATAATTATCGTAATCATATATAAACATCGAAATGGGGGAATTCTTGGAAAAGGTTTGAGGGAGAAAGATGGGGGTGGATTAGTTAACTGATAAGTTACTCACCCTAGAACATCGAAAAGGGATGGGAAGTGCAAAACACATTCAAGACAACATTAAATTAACTGGATCAATTTCGCTGATTTTCTGGACTATCAATCATTGTCGTAGACTTAAACATCGAAATTAGGGATAATTTCTTGGAAAAGGTTTGAAGGAGAAAGATGGGGTGGATAGGTTGACTGATCGGTTAATCATATCAGCCTGAAACATTGGAAATAGATGGGAAATGCAAGGCACATTCAGGACAACATTTAATGAACTTGATCCATTTTGCTGCATCATTTGTGTATCATAAATAATTAACGTAAATGTAAACATAAACATCGAAATGGGGAAATTCTGGGTAAAGGTTTGGGGAAGAAAGATGGGTCGGATAGGTTGACTGATCGGTTTAATCAGCCTGGAACATTGGAAAGAGATGTGATATGCAAGGCACATTCAAGACAACATTTAATTAACTGAATCAATTTCGCTGCATTCTATATTATGTGCATCATAAATAATTAACGTAAACATAAACATCGAAATGGGGAAATTCTGGGAAAAGATTTTGGGAAGAAAGATGGGGTGGGTTGGTTGACTGGTCGATTAATCAGCCTGAGACATTGGACAGAGATGTGAATTGCAAGGCACATTCAAGACAGCATTTAATGAACTTGAACCATTTCGCTGCATCATTTGTGCATCATCAATACTTATCGTAAACCTAAACATCGAAATGGGGAAATTCTGGGAACTTGGTTTGAGGGAGAAAAGAGGGGTTGGATCGGTTGACTGATAAGTTACTCACCCTAGAACATCGAAAAGAGATGAGAAATGCAAAACACGTTCAAGAAAACATTCAATTAACTGGATAAATTTCGCTGATTTTGTGCATATCAATCATTATCGTAAACATAAACATCGAAATTAGGGACAATTTCTTGGAAAAGATTTGAGGGAGAAAGATGAGGTGGATAGGTTGACTGATTGGTTAATCAGCCTGAAACATTGGAAATAGATGTGAAATGCAAGGCACATTCAAGACAACATTTAATTAACTAAATCAATGTCGCTGCATTCTATGTGCATCATAAATAATTAACGTAAACATAAACATCGAAATGGAGAAATTCTGGGTAAAGGTTTGGGGAAGAAAGATGGGTCGGATATAGGTTGGCTGATCGCTTTAATCAGCCTGAAACATTGGAAAGAGATGTGAAATGCAAGGCACATTCAAGACAACATTTAATTAACTGAATCAATTTCGCTGCATTCTATGTGCATCATAAATAATTAACGTAAACATAAACATCGAAATGGGGGAGTTCTGGGAACTTGGTTTGAGAGAGAAAGAGGAGGTGGATTGGTTGTTGACTGATCGATTAATCAGCCTGAGACATTGGACAGAGATGTGAATTGCAAAATAAACAAAGTCAGCTCGTGACAAAATTCAATTAACCTGATCCATTTAGCTGTATCATTTTGTGCATTATCAAACATCGACGATTCAGGGAAATGTTTTCAGGCAGAATGACGAGGAAATGAAGGATTGATTTGTTGATGAGAAAGTGTGAGAAGTTGAAGGAGTTGAAACTTATCTTGTGTTAAAAATAATAATAGACACGCATTTTTTTTATATTGCGCCATCAATCTATTAATTATATTCCGAGGCGCATTGTGTTATAATGTATTGTATAATGCCCTGGATGTAGCCGAGCTGCCTGCAAGCAAGCGCCTCAACATGGTGATCAAGTATTTCAAGGAATCAATTCCTGCCAGACGAGTACCCATTTACTATACCTGGGTCCCGTTGCAGAAAGAGATACAATTGATTGTAAGTTACAATTGATTGTACGTTACAATTGATTGTAAGTTACAATTGATTGTAAGCCAGAAAATTTGCGCGTTTCAACCAATCAGATTTTCGCATTTAGAACACGTGATCTGACTTACAATTAACGGGGCCTATGGTTGAGAGCAGCAAGTGTGAATATTAAAAGTGCCTTGCTGAAGAACACGCGTGCTGCGGTTGGAAATCGAACCCACGACCCTCGTATTGAATTACGAAGGCCTGAACCAATACTTATTAACATTCATTGTGCATGATCAATATCGTCTCTGTTCATTAGCCAAATATTTGAGGATTAAGTGAGTTTCGCATTTTTAAAGAAAAAGCTATATACAGAATAATTTTAAATCACGACAGCATTCATTCCACATATTACATATTCCGCTTAAAGGGGTAGTTCAGTTTTGGTAGAGAGTGCGCTGCACATCACAAGTTTTTTGGTCAAAATCGGTCCAGAAACGGCTGAAATATCAATAAATATATCTGATCTTATAATTATTTGGGCCCCAAATAATTAGATGATTTTAAAAAAAATTAAATAAATGCTTTCACTTTTTCAAAAATGTTCAAAAGCGTTTTTTAAATAGTTGTTGATGATCTATCTACCTAATCATTATTTCAATTAAAGATCACATGCATAAGTTTGTATGAAAAATGGTTGAAACCAATGCCTTTTTAGAGAGCGCCCTCTTGTGTTTTAATGGCTCTTTTTTTAATGATAACGGGCGTTTTACATAGTCGTTTGTAATTTTGTATACCTTTCGAGCATGGTGGAGTAATAACTATTAGTTTATAATGTTACTGTCCCGGTTTGGGGTACTAAAGTTCAGCCTTACCAAAACTGTACTACCCCTTTAATCATGTGTGAATGTTATCTAGGTTATAAAGGAGAAGGGGAACCAAAGAGGGCATAGGGATATTATAATGATTGAAGACGGCTCGAGAAGGTTGGGATGGATGATATGATTAAATAATATATCGTCAGAACTTTGGGGACATTGATACATTGTGGCATAGATACATAATGTTTCACAGAAAGAACCTTAAACCGTACAAAAAATGAGGGACTCAAGCTAACTCTACATAATTATCATATATGAATACAAGAGAAGGGTAGCGAAGGTGAAATAAGCACTCCCGAGGAAGCCAGGGGGAGATCGAGATGGGTAGAATGCTGGGAACATGCGCAGGACGATAGTGATGTCTAGACATGGATGAGGAATTATGATGAAGTTATTAAGACATAGAAAGATCAAGAAAATAAGTATATAGAGAGAAAGAGTTGGTGAATACTGACAGATTAAGGAACTAGATTTGCAACATTCAAACGTAGAAAGTTCGGTGGATGTAAGGAGGAGAAGGAGAAATCGAGGATGCGAAGAAATAGAATGAACGAGAAAGAGAAGGGGGAAGGAAGAAATAGAAAGTGGTTTATAGACAACGTCTATTTCACCTCGTTTCCCCGGATGTGAGAAGACAGGTGTGAAATTACCCGCTTTTGGGCTCTAAAGTGACGCCATTTCATAAACTATATTGAGGTGAGAAAGGTAGAGAGAGGGGGGGGGGGGGGGGGGGTAAGACACGATAGAAAGGGGAGTGGAAGATGCAGAATCGGAGAAGAAAGGGAGGTTAATGGGATTAATGGAGGGAGGGAGGGATCGAGAGCTTAAGGGAGTGATGGTAAGAGGGGAAGGAGGAGGGAGTGAGGGAGGGGAGAGGGAGAGCGGGACTGGGAGGAACAGGCAGGGAGGGAGCAGGGAAAGATGTAAGGATTGAGTGAGGGAGGTATTGATGTAGGAAGGGAGGGAGAGAGTGATGATAGGTGGGACAAGAGGGAAGGAGGGAGGGATGGTGGAGGGAGGGAGGAGGGAGGGGAGGATGGGGCGTTTAGGGAGGGAGAGAGGTAGGTAGGTACGAACGGAGAAGGAATGGGGGTGGGACGGACGGAGAGAAACAGAAAGAGAGGTAAAAATAAATATAACTTTGGAGGGATGGAGAGGGGGAGTGGGGAGAAAAGAGACAGTGTCCGAGAGCGGAGGGAAGACTTAGAATGAAAGATGGGGATCAAAGGGATGCTGATGTTCGGAGTGGAAAGGAAGAGGCAGATGAATAGATAAAGCTACTGAGAAAAAAACCCCGGAAAGAAGCTCAATTAGTATAATGATTAATGTAGGAAAACATCCACCTTGATATGTCGGATGTAATATGGCAGGTGTGAAATTACCCGCTCTCGGCCCCCAAAGTTATGTCTAGGATTACGGAAACGGATTATAATCGTCATTAAATTGGACGTAATAATGACACATGTGGTGAGTGAGGCGTGATGGGCAGCCAGCGAAAGTAATTATATTATCACTGGTTGCGCGGCTAGACCACGATCTATAAATGAGATTAGAACTGACGATCTAGAAAGGACGATGCACGAAAGGACATTTTGAATGTTGAAGAAAATTAACAGGTGTGGGCCCCGTTGCAGAAAGAGAGAGACACTCATTTGTAAGTTACAATTGATTGTAAGTCAGAAACTTTGCGAAGTTTCAACCAATCAGATTCGCGCATTGAGAACACATGATCTGACTTACAATTAATTGTAACTTACAATCGATTGTATCTCTTTCTGCAACGGGGCCGTGATCTTATACCCACGTTTGGCCCCCAAAGTCATGCCAATATCTATTGGATTGTATCACCTTCGTTGAATTCTGTTCATGTTTTTTTTTTTTTTTTTCATGATAGTTCGGCTTCGTGAATCAGACGCGCGGTGCCATTTTCCAAAGGCCTTGCGCATGGTACGAAATACACACTTGCAGTGTTATGTATATAGTAGGCACAAACAACTAGCCAACCGTATTTTCCGGTTTAACGGGATCTAGTAACGTTGTTGACATGTGCAAAAAGTGATGAGTGGTTGATACAATGTATAGTGTTGTTATCGGACATGTCCACTGGGTGATGTGTGCAAATTTCAAGTTAAATGGACGTTATATGGCCGAGTAATGAGCAAAAATGCAAAGTGATATTCACTTACTCATTGCACTTACTTTGTGGCACGGTTTTGACGGTCCAGTGGATAATTTAACATCTGAACACTTCAGTCGTAAATATCTTTTTAACGAAAGGGAAATTTGAAAAAACCGAAACCTGTCCCATGCGTTTATTGTTAATACGAATACAACAAGGTATGAGGGAACCGCTAGAAATTCCAATAGGATTTTGAAGATTTGGACAATGTTATATAGTCCCTTTAACCGCCCCATGCACATTGTTATCAACGCTGTTTGTGAACATGTCAACAAAGTTACTCGATCCCTTTAAATTGTGAAAAGAAATGTATGAAACGAAATCGAATTTGTTTGGAAATGTTTTATTTTGATCATATCACTCAGAAATTCTGAGGAAAATGTCATTAAAGAAACATTTTAATAGAATTAAAGACCAGCTGTGTAATGTTCGTAATATTAAACATGACCAACCGATTGTACAGTATTACCTTTATTAAATTCGATGTAATAAGGATGGATATTAAATGAAACATGAGAGACAGCCACTGGATGTAATTGTATTACTGGTAACGGTTAGACGATCTCAGATGTATAATCAGGATAATTGTAAAATGTATAATTATCGGAAATAGAGAACGTTTGTCGGCGGTGAAGTGTGTATAGGAATACATTCTAGTCTTGAAAATAATTATATAAAATATGCAATTTATCTTTCCTGAATAACGGATGGCATTTGTAATCGGATTTGATAATGGTCAACGAAACACGAGAGACCGTCAATGAATTGTAATTGACATTTACCGGTAATGGTTAGACGTTCTAGGTGATAATGCGAATCTGAAGAAAAAAATTATCATAATTAGTACTGGAAGGAAAAAGAGATTCTCCGGTGGAGAATTTCATATGAAAAGTAATAGAATCTACATTTTCAAAAATTAACAATTATTATGCAACTTAAGGTTTGTAATTGCATCTTACTGAATAACATATTATTATACTCATATTTTATTATTATTATTTTATATGAACTAAACGTGATGAATGGCACGTATCAATCATTCCAATTATATTACTGACA
This sequence comes from Echinarachnius parma, assembly GCA_037951105.1. Classification (NCBI taxonomy): domain Eukaryota; kingdom Metazoa; phylum Echinodermata; class Echinoidea; order Clypeasteroida; family Echinarachniidae; genus Echinarachnius; species Echinarachnius parma. The sequence goes on from JBAMJV010010099.1 coordinate 55,294, forward strand.
ACTGTTAGAAGGCGCTATGATTCGTTTACCATCACAATACTACTGATAATATGTTAATTCAGTCCGACGCTTTGTTTAAATCAGTTGAGAACGTGTGAAGTTTTGTTTTTAAAGAGTACATAAGACATAACAATAATGTTGAACAAATAAATAAATATGTGTGTCTGAATGCATGAATGTGTTTTAATCGGGCAGTAATAGCCCCCCCCCCCCCCCCCCCACCCCCATACACACACACAAACACACAAACTCCATCACACACACACACACACACTAACAAATAATTCCTTCACAATCGACGCCTATGGTATCAGACAAGGTTGAATATCAATTTATGAAGAATCGAACTTTACACATTATTTTTAGATTCAGAACGCTTTCAGGGGTATAACGGCCGTGACGTACTGATTTTCTCCAAGTGCCTTATAGACTATCGAAGGCATTCAAAGTCACGTATAGCTCATCATTATGCAATCGGGATTCTCTCCCCTGACAGAATTCCTGACCCTATCGATATTTTTTCCAACTGCATAAAATGTGGGTTCAATCAATTACGTACATGCAGGCACACGTTCACCTTTTTTTTGCATGTATGTATTCATGAACCTGGCGTTAGGGAGAGTCCCTTTTTTGTTTGCATTTTGTGACCTTTTGTCATCGCAAGATACATTATCTTCAAGTCTAACATCATGATAAAGTACAACACGGGAAGCTAAAAGTAGTTTTTGTTATTATATTTGTTTGGTACTTGTGTCTGTTGTTATGCCTGTTTGCTTGTCATGATGTTTGATTCTTTATATGTATGTTTGTTTGTGTTTGTATGATAGTTGGTTGGTTGGTTGGTTGGTTGGTTGGTTGGTTGGTTGGTTGGTTGGTTGGTTGGTTGGTTGGTTGGTTGGTTGGTTGGTTGGTTGGTTGGTTGGTTGGTTGGTTGGTTGGTTGGTTGGTTGGTTGGTTGGTTGGTTGGTTGGTTGGTTGGTTGGTTGGTTGGTTGGTTGGTTGGTTGGTTGGTTGGTTGGTTGGTAGGTTGGTTGGTTGGTTAATTGGTTAATTGGTTGGTTGGTTGGTTGGTTGGTTGGTTGGTTGGTTGGTTGGTTGGTTGGTTGGTTGGTTGGTTGGTTGGTTGGTTGGTTGGTTGGTCGGTCGGTCGGTCGGTCGGTCGGTCGGTCGGTCGGTCGGTCGGTCGGTCGGATGGTTTGTTTGTTTGGTTGGTTGGTTGCTTAGTTAGTTAGTTGAATTGTTGGTTGTAGATGTTGTAGTTAATGCTGCGTCACGAGTTGGTTTACATACTTGACTACATTATCTTGACTCTTGGTCATATTGTTTTAGCTCGAAAAGGAGCACATATTGGGCTTTGACCGGTTGATACTGGTTGCCAGCGGTACGTGTACAAAGTAACTACTGAGATATTCTTTTAAATCATATATTATTGATGAGACAAGCTTTTGAAATGCATTCATTTACATCATATATACGTACCTTGTTTAGAAATAAAACTATTAAAGGGCAATGAAATATATGGCTTTCGGCTATTATTATCGTTTAGAGGGTGAACAGACATTTTATTTGATACATGACTTGGCAATTTTGGCCTCCTGGATCCCATGAAATCCTTACGTGAACATACCCACATTTTACTCATTCTTACGGCGGCAAAAGGTGATGGGAGCGGCCATGTTCTTGTAATTGCCCGACATGCTTTGCAAACTATGACGAGTGTGCTACGGGCCGAACAAAAAGCTTTTCACTGATTTACGGACTCGTCAAAGCATCTAACAAGTATTCAGACAATGGCTTCAATAGGTGCTATTGAAATGCATTAGTGCATATCACTGACCATAAGTCCACACACACCTAATAATGGCGGCCTCCAGTGTTCGCATGAATAGTGGTAAACCCGATAGAGTTTTCACATATTTCTCCCAAAGCAGAAATCTGAGTCGGAGTTATGTTATATATAATAAAAAGGCATATTACGATATATCAAGTAGGATAAACTCTATTCTTGAGTTGCATTGCCCTTTAAAGGGCATCAAGCGTGGGGATGCTACATAGCGGGTCGCCATTTTGAACTGGGCTAGTTTGCGCGCACCGCATGACACTGAGCTAACGTGCATTACGCACCGTACGCAACGCGTATGCAAGATGGCGCCGCGCATCTCATTTGACGAATCTGAACTACCTTTAAAAAAGCAAGAGAGCAAAACCCATCCTCGTCGTAGACTTAACAATTATGTTTGGCAACATATCAAAAAGCCTACAAGGCCCCACATAAACACTCCAACGGCTATGATCTTCCTCCCAGGGTAGAAGTAGACTTTGATAGGCCCCTGGAACTGAAATAATCATTGGCAGTGATATAATTGTTGTCTCAGGGTACCCGACTTCAGGGCCAGTCTGGCTGTAAATCATTCATTTATGGAGCGCGTTCGAGGACATTTCATCCGGCAGAAAAGCCGAATGAATAAAATATACATACCTCGGTGTGTCCTATGTTCACATGTCGACCGCGAGTCGGGACGGGTCGCGGACATGTCGGGGACGAGTCGGAGACAAGTCGGAACCAAGCCGGAAACAGGTCGGAGAGAAGTCCTACAACTTAGTTACTTACGGGATAAGACTCACATCTGCACTCCCGTCCTATGCAAGACCAGTATAATTATGGCATGACCAGAGATTTGGGCAAATCGTGGGTGGTCGCACGACTATGTTGCGACTGGTCTTGGACGCAATTATGTATGGTCCTAATAGTCACGATCAGAAAATGGACGTGGAAAGAACTGCGGTCATGATCAAAGTGCGTCAGCTACGCTTACGACATGCTACCTTTTTTCCGGTCGTGGGTATGTCTCATGCGGTCCTCCGATCAGTCGCGTATGCCGTATGGGAATGATCGTAGGACGTTCTTCGAGCTTTTCAAGTCGTGCGATTGGTCTTACGACCAATGCGATCGTAAGTCTATAGTCGCGCCACTGACCTTGGGACTTCACGTGTTGGTCAAGTCGAGGACCAGTCAAGTCGTAGGATTTCACTCGCGATTTGTCTTACATTTAATCGCATTTTATGGTAAATTGTGTTTTTGTAGGGCTTTTTTCTCAAGGTGATCGCGCTTTTGGTCGTATAGAATACGACATATTTATTCCACGCGGGATGTTTGATATCGAATTCGACATTTCCCGCGTTTTACCAAATGAGGTGTTTTTTTAGACCGATCACTCGATCTCGAGCGTATTGAATAATTTCTACGCCGACTCGAATTGCAATATCGATCCACCCCTGGAGAATATGAAAGTGGAAATGGGGATGCATATATGGTCGGGGATCGATTTCAAACGCTCAAAGTGAATTATTTAAGACACATAATGGCATCGTTTCCTTGGGATGCATTTCGTTGCATATCTTGATAAATCTTTTGCATTTAATACATAATCGATTTCAAACGATCGAACTTAATTATGTATTTAAGACACGTATAAATGTATGCATTGTGTTTTGTAGGAAGCAATGTAATCCTTGCATATCTTGAAAATGTTTGCCAAAACTTGTGTATATACCAGGCTTTTTCAAAATGCATACAAGCATGTTTTCTGATATTTCGCCTCTAAAATTAACAGTTTTTAAAATTTTCCTTCAGTAATATTACGTATATTGTTACCTTCAAACAGGATGATAAGAATAATTCCAAGGGAAGCAAGAGGACCTTTTTATTACGTTGTTTCCCTGGTTTAGTCCCACGCCTTTATTTTTCTGTTAGCGAACATTGCAAGTGTGCCAAAGGCATGGAAGGATATTAAATTGATTAGTCAGTAACTTATGATATAGCTTATGAAATTGTTTTTTGTTTATCAATTTTGATTTTAAATCGTGCTTCATATATCAAAGAGACTAGCCGCTTATTTTATAATATTCACGTGGTTGCATATTACCATAACCGGATTACTAGAAATAGAATGCATATTCATCCGCCATCTTGGCTAGAGTAATTCTACTCATAACACATTTTCAGTGTTCTATATGTATTCCAAGAAGGGGGAAAAAGGATATTTCCGGTTCTTATGTAAAGTTGGAGCTTTTATGGAAAGTCTGTAATAATTATCCGTCATAAGTCGATGCATATCTTATAATTACGCAATTATCTGGAAATTTTCTGAAGTAATTATAAAGCTTATTTATGTTGTTTCCTTTTTTCAGCTCTCGTCGTGCGATACCTAACACATCGATTCATTGGAGACTATGACCCAGACTTAGGTAAGTGCAGACACTTGGATAATGATGATGATGATGACGACGACGACGACGACGACGATGATGATGATGATGATGATCATGAAAATAATAATGAACATGACCTATATGGTGGTAATGATGATGATGGTGATGGTGATGATGATGATGATGATGATGATGATGATGATGATGATGATGATGATGATGATGATGATGATGATGGAGATGATGATGGTGATGATGATGATGATGATGATGATGATGACCAAGACGAATATGACAATGAATCGATGACGACGATGATGATAACGATGACGATAATGATGATGATGATGACGATAATGATGATGATGATAACGACGATGATGATGACGATAATGATGATGATGCTACTCAATTATGATAAAATAATATTGAATTGGCAACATCCTGATCGCCCGGAGTCACCCACCGGATGCGAACATGAATGATGCGTAGGAAGACGCGTTGAAAGAAAACAACTGTTGACGATCTATTAAACAGTCCGGTGTCATGTTCGGGACGTGTGAAGTTCATTTAATGCCAAATCGGCGTTGGAAAGTTTCGTTATTAACAAAGAACAACCAACCTCGGAGTTTTCAGTCGGCGTTGATTACCGTCATACGATACACTATATCGTTCTCGTTCTGCCATCGCGTCTCGTATCGCCCGTGTTTGTTGTGATAATTTATCATCAACGCTCTGAAACCAAAAACACTCCCATAAATCAGGTGATAATGAGCGACGAATCGCTTACACCCAAGTGCCACAAATCATCCAACAGATATACAGATATATAGAGCTCTTCTCCGAAGAGAAAATAACGACAAGAGGAACACAAAAAACAGAAACGGTTGGATAATGCTTTCACCGACGCCGTTTTGAGGATAAGAATTCTTATTAAAAATGTGTTTATTTTTTAATTACGCTTACGGGAACTGGTATTTGTTAACGACACTATCTCAATTATGATAATACTTAAATACGGAGCGGCCCATGTTAGAAAATAAAACTAGTATTGTCTATATTTGTTATACTATTAGAAACGTTTTGATTCCATATGTTTGTTTATATTATTATAATTGTTATATCCAAATTTTAACCTAAAAACAAAATTCATTTATTCATATTGCAAACAATAAAACAAAAATGCCTCTTATCACAGAACTGATTTATAGGTTCTGTATAGTGTTCGTCACCTCGATTAATTGCTACGCAGGTCGCGTAGGTGCTCTAATTTTGAAATTTCAAACGCTTCAAGCTTAATAGTTGATAACTGTCCTAGATTCATGTAAAATGAAGGGGAAAGAGTAGGCATGGTAGGTTCGACATTGTCACTTGGAAATGAATGCTCGTTCTAACGAACAGATACGTACATCAAAAACAAACATACGGTATGTTAAACACGCACCCAGACTCACACACACACACACAACGGCGGCGGCACATACATGACATAAATCACGAAGAAATTAAAACGCTTTGAGCATTCCAATAATTGTTCCAGATGCATGCCACATTAGGTGACAGCAAGTCTGTTATTTGTTTTGCCACTTGAAAATGAATACATATTTTGTACCAGGCACATACATAACTAGCAAACACACATACAAACTGTCCACACACACGCATTTAAATGCGTTTTATTTGATTTTTATTTGATTTTATTTTATTTATTTATTTATTTCCCAAAAGTAAAAACAAAACAAAATAAAAACAATTAAAGGTACTGTTGAGTATTGGTATTTCCCGAAGTGCCCCCCGATATTTTGTTGTGAGATAATGAAAAACTGACTGTCAATTTTAAAGAACATTGAAACAACATTTTAATGACAGAATAAACTTTATTTGATCAAAATCGGTTCAGAAACTGCTGAAAGTATATTTTTGTATTCAAATGATTCTCACCGGCAATCACTGGGGGATATGTTAGACTTTTTAGAAAACAAATTTAAAATACTTAAAGACTACTTGGAAAAAAATCTACATAGGTTTTCAAAAAGTCGTTGATGATATCTCTATTGAATCATTATTTTAACAAAACATTAAATGCACAATTTTGTATGAAAAATGGCTAAAACCAGTGATTTTTTTAAATAGCGCCCTCTTGAGTTGTAACGGCTCTTTTTGAATGATAACAGGGGTTTTACTTAGTCGTTTGTAATTGTGTATACTTTTCGAGCATGGTGAAATTATATCTATTACTTTGTACCGTGATGGTGCCGGTTTTGGTTACTAAAGTTAAGTTTGACCAATACTCAACTATCCCTTGAAACAATGAATTATACAATGAATCATCCCCCCCCCCCCCCCCCAAAAAAAAAAAAATAAATAAATAAATAAATAAATAAATAAATAAATAAATAAATAAATAAATAAATAAATAAATAAATAAATAAATAAATAAATAAATAAATAAATAAATAAATAAATAAATAAATAAATAAATAAATTAATAAATTAATTAATTAATAAATAAATAAATAAATAAATAAATAAATAAATAAATAAATAAATAAATAAATAAATAAATAAATAAATAAATAAATAAATAAATAAATAATAATAATAATAATTTAAACACAAATTAATTAATACAAAAATCACCCATTCAAACATTGCAGATATTTTAAATTTTCTTTTAAACAAAATGTTAATAGAGTCTCCTATAAGCACACTTGTTTTCTCTTAAATTATATTATAGATTGTCATGAGTGGGGACGTACACCGCGTTTCGCCATTCTGTGCGCATAACTGAACACTAAACATGCAAGTGTTTATTACTCAAGACGTTCGCAAGATGGCACCGCGCGTCAGATTTACACATCCGAACCACCACCTTTTAATAAAATCAATTTGATATTGCTGTTATATCCTGGTATGCACCTATATGTATACGACGGATAATCAATTGAACATAATGGAAGAATATATACAGGAAAATGAGGTTGAATAAGATGCAGTAGAGATACTAGATAGGATAAGTCTCGCCCGGTCGGAGAAAATATTTTAGCACCGTGCGTAAGATGGCACCTTGCGTCAGATTTACACATCCGAACCACCACCTTTTAAAAATAAATTTGATATTGATGTTATGTCCTGGTATGCACCTATATGTATACGACGGAGAATCAATTGAACATAATGGAAGAATGTATACAGGAAAATGGGGTTGAATAAGCTGCAGTAGATAGATAGGATAAGTCTCGCCCGGCCGGAGAAAATAGCGTCTTTTCGCACGGCGACGCATGTTAGTTTAGAACGTTAATCTTAGCGGGGGGTCGCACTGAGAGCGAAAATTTCCGCGTATCCTCCAAACCGACGACGGTATTTGACCGAATTAACGTCGGGCGCAGAGCTGCTACGCGGGTACGTGATAGCCAATCAGAGCGCTTGTTAACTGTGACGGCGAGGCTCGCTGCCTCACGTGTTTCATGCACTGATTCGTACACACGCGCTGCACATTCACAGTATGTTGTGAATTGTACTGCCTATACCGTATGCTTATAGTACAACATGCATGATGAATGGAACGAGTGAAACTCCCGCGTATTCAGAATTGCGAAACTGCAAATAGATCGCGACGGTAGCCAGAGTACGGGGACGGTCACAGCGGATTTAAATCCCCCGTCGCCGCACATGCGTCGCAGAGCGAAAAGACGCTAATATTTTAGCACCGTGCGCAAGATGGCACCGCGCGTCAGATTTACAAATCCGACCCACCACCTTTGATCAATTCGATATTGATGTTATGTCCTGAGATGCACCTGATATACGACGGAGAATCAATTGAACACGATGAAAGAATACAGGAAAACGAGGTGGAATAAGATGCAGTAGATTGATGACTCTCGCCCGGTCGGAGAAAAGGGCAATTTCCGATTCTCTATCCCCCTGGATTCGATTCACCACATCGTCGGTTGAGTGAGAGAAGGACGCTACGTCACTGTTTGTACTTTCGAGAAAATCATGTTCAAACAGTCAAAGTTGGGGTGCATTGTGGAAACTCAATGTAGCTCTCTCGTTTATGTTTTATAAAATATTTCCCAAAGTAGAAATAATTGTTATCTACAGAATTTGAAAATCTCATAGAGAAGACCTCGACCTACAAAATATACAGAACTCAATTTAGTCAAAAGTCGATTTAACGCCCTTTTTTCCCATACCCGGCGACATGTACATGCCATGTGTCCACACCGCATGCTTACGATTGCTTCAACCCGAGTATCTCAAGTTGGAAGTATACTATACCGACACTTCTTTTTTGAAGGGCAATTCTTTCCCCGGGGAAATTTTCGCCTTAAAGTGGCCCGGCAATTCAAATAAATTCCATTATTATTACATTCAAATGTCACATATCATCAACATTCCAGCCTGATTTTGCATTAAAAATAACTACAATAACAAAAAAGCTTCATGTTTTCACCGGTTTAAAATCTTTCCGTGACTTGCTAAGCCACGCCCCATAAAATTCACGATAGCAGGGGCGTGGCCAAATGACGTCATTGCGGGCGGAAGTTACATTTTGTCCGTAAAGACAAATACGAACTATCACCTGCAACGACGTCACACGACTTTTGTTCCGGTATCAAGCAGTGTGCACAGACTAGCAGCCTAGTTCAAAATGGCGACCCGCGATGTAGCATGCATCCACACGCGTGGTAATCTTTATTATATTACCAGGGGGGTGTTTCACAAAGATCCTAAGTTGAACTTAAAGGCAAAGGTGAGTTTTGGTAATTTCCAAAGTGCCCCCCCCCCAACATAAATTGTAACGGATTTGGCTGATTTCAATTCCATATGAAAGATCATCGAAAAAAACATGGGAAATAATAAAAATTCCCATTCAAATGCTCTAATTGTTGTGAAATTTGCTTTCAAAATATTATATAAAAGTGGTTGACGCCCGGGTATCACTTTTTACAGAACGCTAGAGCGAGTCGCTAGCGATCTATGTCCTCCATAAAGAAACTGAACTTAAATATGTTTGTGCACGCTAATTGTGCTTAAAACTATACATATGATACGGTACTTGCCAGCAATTCACTCTCCAATATGTGATTTAACTATCGGGTGGATTAAGATTATGATTTTTCCCTCCATTCCGCAAAAAATCAGTGATATACATACGCCCGTCATGGACTTCTCTCCGTGTATTAGCGATTAGCGCGAACGAAAGGCGAACGAACGGGGCTTTGCAATACATAATACACTTAATATTACCGCGCACTGCACTACAGTCCCGTATTAGGACCTAGAACGCTAGTGCTTCGCGCTGAGTTAATTTGACACTTCGAGTTGTAACGGCTCTTTTTGAATGATAACAGGGGTTTTGCTTTGTCGTTTGTAATTTTGTATACTTTTTGAGCATGGTGAAGTTATAACTATTAGCTTGTACCGTAATCGTGCAGGTTTTGGTTACTAAAGTTAAGTTTTACCAATACTCAACTATCCCTTTAAACATTATGGAAAGCCATTTGTAGCCTTGAAAATATAATACATTCAAAAGCAAAAATGCAAGTATTTTAGACTTAAGACTTTTCATAAATTTTACATCAAAAACATGAAATCCTCTTGATAATAGAAAATATAAATGATTTGAATCAACATTTTATGCATTTTAAAAGAAATTTTACAAAATTGTTTCAAAGAAACTATCAGCTTTCCATAGTTTCTAAGTCCAACTTAGAGTTAAGTTCAACTTAGGATATTTGTGAAACAACCCCCTGAAGTATCGAATTTTCAGTCCGGTGTTGACGCGGGGTTTAAATACATGGAAAGTAAACAGCCAAATGTTGAAGTGGTAATAATGGCGCGAGGTTTTTCGGTCCCTCCTCGACATTACTCCCGCAATAAACACTGCTAAAAGCAATCATCGATTTGATTATAGTTGAGAAGAAGGTGAACGAGGATTGAAACAAAATTTTAAAAAATGGGTGTTCACTTAAAGGGATCTAGTAACATTATCAAAATCAACCAAACTTACTCAGTGGACATATCAGATCTTAAAAATACCCAGTTTATTAGTGATATTAATCATATCGTCAACAAAGTTACTAGATCCCTTTAAATTTATATTACCGTTAAAGATCATTAATTAAAGAGTTCAAATATGAAAGTAGGTGGAATAATGCTATTACACCCAGTGGGACGATTATATTATTTTGAATGAAATGTTTTGATATACCCGACAAATTGAATATTAATATTTGACTTATGGAAACGAGGTTTTGATGTGAAAGTAATGTACTGGAACGAATTATTCGATCCCAAAAATAATATTGTTTTCATTTGTAATGGTACACAATCATGATAATTATAGTCTACTTATAAAAGCGTAAAGCTTGAATATATTGCCTGGACGGAAGGATATGCTAGCTTCGAAAGTTCGGCTACATTGATTTAAGCCCACCGCACACTACACGATCCGAGTCCGATCCGACGAACAACTCAGTATCTGAACTAAAGCCATGCGCGCGTATTACATGCATGTAGTATTGTTCAGATACTGAATCGTTCGTCGGATCGGGTCGGATCGTGTAGTGTGCGGTGGGCTTAACATGTGATTATATTTGCCTTTGTTTATAGCGAATAAAGGGTTTTCTGCATTTTTGTTGTTTACATTGCTAAAAAGCGTAAAGCTAGGTAGATTTATGATCGATTAGATTAGATTTAGTCCGATTATGAAGAACTAATCAGTATACATACAGTACGCCCTTGGTACCCTGTATGAACTCAATCCGGGGGGGGGGGGGGGGGGGGTGGGCGATTAGTTTCCATTGTCATTCCATTCCCATTGCCAACGGGAACCGAGTGGGTCCTGTATCAACTCATTGGGGGTTTGCAAAGTCTTGCAGGGAGCGGGTTAATTAATAAACTACGCAAACCGAATCGCCCAGAGTGGCACCACGCCACGCCACGCACCGGAGTAACGATTGGATGTTGCACATCACATGATCAAAAGCTGCAATGTGCGTGTTTGTGGCGTTCGGATCGGATCGTCCTCCGTTCTCGCGGCGTACCGTCCGTTTAACTCTTGTAGTCTGAATGGGGCAGACCTAATTACGTCCGCATAGTGCGTACCATCTTGAACGAGGTACATGTACAATACTTAATATACCGTTGGTATGGTATGCGTTAAACTGTGTGTGTGATTGACGCAGGGTATTATTGCGTCCGTATTTTATTACCCGTTCCGCTTCATGTCGGTTTAATTAACACTCTAAGTACGAGACCATGATCATTTTATCAATTGTATCGAGTACATGTGCATGCAATGTCACTGCTATTGAGTTATTATGCTCTTGATTCGTGTGTTTGATACATAAAGGTTTAAATATGATAACGTGCGTGATGGTTGTATATACAGCGTTTCATATTACTCAATTATCGCAGATTGCACTTCACTTCGCTTTCATTATCCGTTTAAGTTTTTAAAAAACGACCATGGTATACAGTTAATTGCATTATACTGTGTGTTTTTGGCATTATATGGATTTCACACAAATACGTGATGGTCACAGTGTATTCATTATTAACACATGAACAGTTGCACTTCATTTTGGTTTAATTACCCGTCTAAGTATTATGCTATAACACTGTAATTGAGCGTGTGTGTTAACGGATTTTAATGGGTTAAATTTACTTCATTAGCGATGGACGCAGGGTGTTGTTTTCACTCCTCTTTATTACCATGCGGTCTCGTGTCATTTGAGATGACTGTGTCAATGTAAACTGAGCAGAAACACAGTATCCCCGACGTGTAGGGATAATGTTCGAATAAACATAGGAATAAATAGTGGAGCCTGGATGCATGTATGTAGTCTTTTCACATGGCATGCCTCACTACTTAATGTTAGAAACGACTCATGGAAGAATAGTCGAACGTACACGAGGAGCTGCAGCCGTAAGGCCTTTCCGCATCTGATCTACTAATTATTATCCACATGCATGTCTCTTTGGTTGCACCGAGATTTAACCAATGACCGTCGCTAGAGCCGTGCCCGTCACGCTCTACTGGATTGCACCCCCAAAAAGCACACAGTTGAATACAAAGCGTATGTCAGTGCTAAACGCGCTTCCTGATTGGCCGCTAACGATTCAAAAGAAAGTCAACGGAAGGATAGACAGATGTGAAAAGTCCTTGGGGCTGCCACGGCTCGTGTTTCAGTTGCGTTCGCCAGTCGTTCTAGTCTAGGTTCTATACTCTGTTTTATACACCTTACCCCCATATACGCCAGGCCTGATATATACGCGTAACCCGGTGCATCTGTACGCCCGGTGGATCTACGGATCTGTTTCCGTAGATCCACTGGGCGTACAGATGCACCGGGTTACGCGTATATGGGGGTAAGGTGTATAAAACAGAGTATAGAACCTAGACTACAGTCGTTCTGCCATGTACTCACAGCACAGACCCGAGGATTTGCCACAAGGGTAGCATTCACGCATCTTTAGATCACACACGTGACCCGCTTTATAAGGCAATACAGACAAGGCAAACTATATGTAACCAATTGCTTACGGGTATACCTGGGTGCTCTGTATTAATTATGTGTGATTTCAAAATTTATTAAGGAACAAATTAAATGTGTGTATTGAATTTGTGAATTTGACTAAATAACTCAACTTTGCTATGGATCTTCTTCTTTTCATTTTTTAAGAATAATGTAAAGTACCTGAATATAATGTACAAATACATTTTATAATGTTTGGTCGATAAGTATAGTTTAAAATATCCTCCATTGAACTCTCCCCGAACTCGTTTACTTCTCGACTGAGAAATCAGACTATTTTACCTGAGACATATGAACCACGGTTAGGCCACCTGCGTGCTAATGAAGAAGAAGACGAAGAAGAAAAAGGGAGAAGAAGAAGAAGAAAAAACATTTACTTTCTCCTATATACTTTCTTGAGGGCATCTATATTAGTCTCGATTCAATTTCCCCCACCATGTGTTCCTCCCCTCCTCAACGCTTTGGAAGACCTCGATTTCTAATAGCCCGGTCACATATCAACGGATTGCGTAAACGGACGTCAAACGGAGAGCTAAATTTTCCATCCGTTCGTCTCCGTTCGTATGCGTTTCTTGTCCGTTCCTTGTCCGGTGATGTACGTTGTTCTATGTTTTGTACACATTCAATGGAGACGACTTTCATCACCGGATAAATTTCATTTCGCAAATTTTCTATTCGTTGGGCATTCGTTTCCGCTATCCGTTGATATCTGACCGGGCCATGACTGACACTCATGCAAATGCAATAGTTTATTCTTCTCATATACTTGTTAAAGGGGCAGTTCAGTTTGGGTGTAGAGGTCGCTTCGATAAATATTTTTGTTAGGGGGTAATGAAAAGTAAGTGTAAAATTTGAAAGAGCTCACAGTTTTAAAGACAACATCATCTTTGTTTGATCAAAAGTGGTTCCGAAACAGCTGAAATATCCATAAATACATTCGATTGGAATAAATGATGGGGACAAACTATTATTCAATAATTTAAGAAAATATCCAAACATCCCTTGTTTTGTATATTATACCAGAATGGTTTAAAACGTGTTTCTGATTTTAAACAAACATTCAAATATTTTCAAAATTCTTCTGTTCCCTCGCCTTCTTCTTCTTCTTAGGTTATAATGGATTTAATTCCTTTCTCCATTGAATTCAACACTTGTTCTGTTTACCTCCGTATGTTTTCAGGTATGTTGCACAGACGGAGGCGATAGAGTCATCGAGAGTGCCATACATACTTGATCGAATCACATTCTTAATTAGTTTCGTTGACCCCGGGCGTCGGTTCGCAAACCCGGGTCAAATTAAAGGGATATCACAACTATCTAGCTAGTTTAGAGGGATTTTCACAAGTAGTTTTCCAAGGTAGAGTAAGGGCAGGTATTGTATATAAATAAAGATCACTTCATTTCGAAAACAAAGCCAATCGGCTGTCCGATCAAAATCCATTCGGAAATGGTCGACATAAAAATTATTATCCCCACGAATACATCCGTTCGAATTTAAAAGCAGAAACAAAAAGCGATGCAATTTTAATATGTGACCCACTTGATCAATGTGAGCCACTATAATATACTAATAAAACAATTCTCCAGTTTATATACTATAATTATTTGAAACGATGTATGAAATAAAATACTGTGCAAAGAAACCACGCCACAACATGCACCACTGATTTGTTTAGTAACCCTTTCAGCGACAAGATTCGGAAACCCATCAATTAATCAATTGTTAATCCGTGATAAGTATGTGGTTATAAAGCGGTTATAGTTGAAATAAAAATGCCTGAAAATGCAGACAAGTTATACATTTTTTTTAAACGAAAACAGGACAAGGCATAATTATTATAAAATGAAATGTTACCCCACGCCTGCACGTCACCGTACGCTACTGATTTGTATTATTATTATCTCATGTATAGCAATGAAGTTTTGAAAACATATTGCCTACGGGAACCTGGTGGATCCTGTAATGGCTATATACTAGAGAATAGGTTAATAAATTAGACAATCGGTTTCCATGATAAATATGATAGTTGAAGAGGGTCGTTTTAGTAGTCAAATTACGTTGGTTGCTTTTTACGATGTTGTGTCTTAAAGTGATCCATTAACTTTGTCAAATTCAACCAAAATCACTTGGCGCTTCCACACTTTTCTTGTATCTTATTGTTTTGCCTACACTGTTAAAACGCTGTGTAAACAAATTCAACAACTTGTTGAAAATTTTCAACAACCGCTGTTTGAAATATGAACCATCCAACTGTTGTTGAAAACATTCAACAACCCCAGTTGTTTAAAGTTTACACAACTGTTGTTTAAATTTGTTCTACAACTGTTGTTTAGAATAAATTTCAACAATCCTGTTGTTGAAATAGCAAATACAAAACAAGATGTAAAAGCGGCAAGGGTAGGAATCGAACCGGGGGTCTTTGGGTTATAAGTCTAACAC